>BGPR01030031.1:0-18924 GCA_013235015.1 Araneus ventricosus
GTGACATTTTAAAATTTGCATGTTTTAATTCACGTCGCTACTTTTTTTGAGCCAGGTAGTGTATTCTCTGATGTGATGTGAAATATTTCGCTCCAGCTGTTCTAAGCACCATCTCCGCTTATGCTTCTTAAGTCGTTGTTATTAGAAATTAAAATAAGTTTCATTCTTAATTCACTTATATTGATTTAATTTTCAGAACCAAATAGAATGCATTGCTGGAAATGCCTGCCGGTGTTGCTGTTCTTCTGTATTGTTCATAATATATACGTTGAAGAAGCGAATGCTTTGCTTTTGGATGACGACAGCGAAGAAGACGATAGCCATGAAGAAGAAACTGAAGAAGAAGAAGAAGACGGTGATGAGGAAGATAACGATGAAGACAAGGAGGAGGAGGAGGACGATGATGATGATGAAGAGGAGGAGAATGACGATGCCGCAAAGAAGATGGCTATGGCCGCTGCAGCTGCAGCCGCCAAGAAAGTTAAATCCGCCAAGAAAGTTAAACCCTCCAGGCGGGTTGTCATCGTACAGGAAAGAGTCGTCAGAGGCAGGCAGTCAAAACGCCGCGGCGGCGGCGGCTTACTATCAGGTAGTAGTTAGTCGGGGTTTTTCAATCAAAATTATAGCTTTGTTTTCTTTGATTTAATTTCATTTTAAGTTTCTTTCTTCCTTTCCATTCATAAACAGTTTCTTTAATATATTCGTATATGAATAAGTCAAAGACGAAAATTTCATGATAAAGTTTTTATTTTTCTTCATAATGACCAATGGAGAAGAAAAGACGACTTTCATGGTCAATTACATCTCATGCAGTACTGTGTAAAAATTAAGTGAAATTCGGCATTAAGTGATTTTTGGCACTTCGTTGACTGGACTAATAGCTCTGTTACGACTAAAGATAGAATAAACTCTCAATTAGGCGAATTATCGCCTAATTATTACGAACAACTTTTATATTGAAATTTTTTATAGCTATATTGCTTAGAAGTTATGAGCTGAAAAGCGATATTCAATTCCCCTCCCTCCCCCAATTTATCATTTACCCACATCTCCGTTACGATTGAAGATAGACAGAAAATTTCAATTAGGAGAATCATCACCTTATCATAAAAAACTATTTTTATACTGAAAGAGTTTTGACAAGAGTAACTTAGAAGTTATAAGCTCCCATCAGCCGCATTTACTTCCACTTTTTATACGGTAAACAAGCTGATATACTTGACTTTGCGCCGGATCAAAATGCTTTTATGCTTATTATTCTTAATGCAAAAACTACTGTTGTATAAAAATTATAATACGCAAATTCCTTTTCTGATCTGAAATGGTTTTAATTAAAATAAGAATATCAATGGCACCAGACGATTTTTAAAAACAGACGTTTTCTCCATACATTATTATTTGTTATATAGATACTTCTAATTATGTTAACAATTACTAAAGTAAAAGAGAGGTTCTAATGAATATTTGAAACAATTAAATTAATTAGTTAATTATTTATTAACTTAAAGCATGAAAATAAATCAAATCATTAGTTGGGCCTGATATAAATTGTTAATCGTCTACTTTTAATATTTTCTCTTAGCAATCTTCCAGAGTTCTGTTAATGTATTCTGGCAACAGTTCTTTGTATTATTCTTGTTCTTCAACAATAAAGAACATTGTTACGAATTCAATATAACATTAATTTTGAATAAAATATTAAAATGAGAGAAACAAATTTATGGAAATGAAATTTTTGTCACTGAGAAGCTAATTTGAAAAAAATTAATATGGTCTAAAAATAGTTTCGTGAGATATTGTTTTTCAAAGATATAGCGGGAAAAACGCCTTGCTGAGATTTTAAGCAACTTTTAGGCTTTGAAAAGTTGAAGGTGGCCTTTCTCTTGTCTTAAATAAAAAGTGTGCAAAGTTTGGTTGAAGTCAGACCAGTAGTTTCGGAGGAGATGTGGGACATACATACATAACCACAATGAAATTAAGATAATTATTAGATAATTATAAAATTAAGATTGCTGGCAAATACTATGAGCCATAAAAAGGTTTTAGTGAAGATTTTGTCACAATTAATTAACTATTTTATTTTAATTAGATAAATAGTTAATTTTAATTAATCAAATAGTTAATTTGACAGATTACTTTTATTTGATATTTAACTAAACATGACGGCACCAACATTTGTTTAATAAATTTAATATAAAATAGCCGAAAAAGATAGATATTTAAATAAGAGTTCCCTTTATCCATTTTGATATTGAAAAATATCTCCGTAATTTGAAAATTGTTTTGGGATTTTCTGCTTGAGTATTTGGTTTTAACCGTCGATAGAGATTTAAATTTACTGTTAAAAATGGCTGCATTCATATCCTATTGTTTAAGAACACGTATTAAATTTGCCACTCACAATATTTAATAATTTTTATTCTCTTATATGTTAAGAAATTAGTGACTATTATCTCTGTAACCAGGGTGTTCTCTAAATGAGCCCATTCTAGTAGTGTGTAAATGTTTCATATCATGTGATTTTACGATATGACGAAGTAATGTTCGCACAATTATATTGTAATCTAGAGTCTTTCTTCATTCGTGTTAAGAGTCAATTTCTTGTTAC
The DNA here is from genome assembly GCA_013235015.1 of Araneus ventricosus. Lineage (NCBI taxonomy): Eukaryota > Metazoa > Arthropoda > Arachnida > Araneae > Araneidae > Araneus > Araneus ventricosus. The sequence goes on from BGPR01030031.1 coordinate 2,609, forward strand.
TGTTTCAGATAGGCTGGCTTAATGTTATCTAGGAGATATTTGCACTGCCGAGATCTTTGTTCCTTTATGACTCCTACCAGTTGAATGATTACGTGTTGAGATATAAAAATAATTCACCAATATACTGACCAATAAATCTAGCACAACCTTTTGAGTAGAATGATAAAACCTTGATATAGTGAAAAAATTAAATATCATGAAAGCAGAATCACAGCGTTATATTGCAATGTGTGGAAACAATAAAGTCATTGGCTGTGTCTGTATTGATCAATATGTAATATTTCATTACTTTTGTAACATTAATGTAAAGGAATCTACCTTTGCCTTCCAGCTTGCCGAAAGGGATTTTTTTTCATTATACTAGCATTTTGTTGAGAAATTTATATTTTAGTTTTGAAAATTATCCTTAATTTTACATAAATTAATGCATATATTTTAATACATTAATTTTAGCATAATTAATTTGAATTAAATATTATTTTAAATTCAGTCACAGACGTGTTACAAAATATATTTAAAAGAGTCTTGCATTGTTTTAAATAACAATGCGAGCTCTATTTGAATGTGAGAGTGACGTAGCGATTAAAAGGAAGCAACAAGTGGATGTAGTCGGTCTGGCCTCAACCTTGAGGACAACAAAATCAGCTCTTGACTCCCGTACTTTGCAACCACTATTGGGTTTTAGAATGCACCAATTGAGTGGATAGGATCGAGAAAGCAGTCTTGCAGATGCTGCGAAGACATAATATTTGTGCGTTTATTTCTCTTTTTGGGGCCATCGGTGTGAAGAAAGCTAATACCTAGGTCAGAAGCATTTACATTTGCCACGACAATGCTATATTTTTTTACAATAAGTTAACTGAGGGCTCCCGAAATGTATCCCCTACTCGTGTCTACAAATGTCATCATTGTAGCCATGAATTTGAATAATTAGAGAACTTTGAACTTATTTCTGTAATAATAATTATCGCATTATTAATGAGAAAGAGTTTAACATTAGCAAAAAAAAATTATCAATTAACAAAAAGCAATATTTTAAAAAATTTAGAGCTTAGACAGAACCTGTCGATTATTGGAAATCTAATTGGAATATGTTCATGACCTCAGTGGCTACAAAATAAAAATATGATAACTTTTGTCAAAAGCTTTTAATTTATTTAATTTTTAAGAGTAATAAATCTGTATAATCTCGAAACGTTTTGCCATATTTACGATTATTCACCATATTCTTTTAAATATTTCATATCTTTATTTGTCAAAAGGCATTTTTTAATCTTCTAAGCATTAAACCGATGAATATACAAACATGGGCTTCCTTTCTTGAAAATCAAAACTTGGAATTCCTTTTTTGAAATCATGTGAATCACAGGAACGTAATGCATGGAATTTTTAATTTTAAGTGCATAATTTATATTCTAATTGATTACAAATTGCAATCAAATGTTTGTTACCACTGAGGATATTTTCAAAATATAATATTTAAAAAGAGAGATTATTCGGTTCAGAGAGGTTCTTGTATATTGTTAAAAATAACAGAAAAACATTTGTTCCTTTTAAGTAATATATATATATATATATCAATGTCATGAAAATCAAAAAATGTTGAAATAAAATGGAGAGACTGTAGTTAATCGGTAAAAGCGTATAGATACTCATCAGGGTAAGTAAAATCTATACGAACCGCTAAAAAATTAGTGAAATCATAATGTTTTCTGCGAATAGTGCTGGCATAAAGCTAAAAATACTGTCCTTTACCCCGAACATTATGATAAACCAAGAATTTGAATGAAATACTAAATAATAGAAATAATTTTACGAACCTAAAACTGAGAAATGCTGCCAACGGTAGACGTGACAAAGGAATGAACTTAACGCGTATATGTTGCTTTTACAATTCTGCTATGTTTGTTTCTTATTTGTTATATATATATATATATATATAATTAAGCAAAATAACCAAATCATAAATAAAATATGAAAAAATGAAATTACTATAGATACTAAGAGCAAGAGGTAAGTTTAAACATTTAAATGTTTACTGTAAATGAACTCCATTGCCATCAAAATTATTGAAAAAAGGCAATCCAAATAAATGGAGTTTTCAACAATGAAATTAGTAGCTTGGCTGTGGACAAGCTTAGTCAGGTTAAATCAATTTTGCTGTACAAATCATCCCTGTTACTAAAGTTGTTGAAAAAACAGACAGGCCAATTTACCCTAAAATGAAAGAATTTAGAATGAAAAATCATACATTAACACAAACAAAATATCATTGTTTTATGGAAAGTACTAAAATTAAATCTATGAAATACATTAATATATTGAACTATTATATTGCACTAAAAACAATAATATATATAGAGAGAGAAAGAGAGATAGATAGATAGATATAGCATAATAATATATGAACATGGTCAAACAAAAGTCTTCCTCTTCTGTTATTATTTAAGTTTTCTTCTTTAGTTATATAATTTATTTCAAAACTTTTCTTTTTTATAGTTTGCTAAATTGCTTTTTAATTTTTTTTTTCTGGTACGCTTCTACTTTGTGTCCATCTAAATCCATTACAACGAATCATAATGATTTTAGATTCAGGGACATGAAGTGATGTTATATATAATATAAAATATGTTATAATATATATGTTACGGTCAATGTGGGTAAGTGGTTATTATGCATAATCACCGCGTTAATTATTCATAATAAGCGCTTAAAAAATCCGGTTTTTTATACATGAATGTCGATTTACCACAATAACTGTAACATATATATACAGGTGTCCCCCAAAAGTGGAACAAGCTTTTATTTCCTTAAATATTGATCCTAGACATATACTCCCAATTATGAAGTTTCATCAAATAAGGTGGAAATTTGTATGAAAGTACTTTAAGGTTATTGATAAGAAAAAGTTTAAAAAATTAGATTTTTATACGCCCCCCATAGTGCAAAAATGTCAATTTGTAAAATGTTTCTTTTGCATTCATCTATTCATATGCAAAATTTCACGCTTCTATCTGTAAAACTTACAGAGATATAAGAGGACAAATTTATAAACGTGGACCACTTTTCTATATCTGTCACTGCTGTTTGATCCAGTCTTTCAACGCACATTTGAGAGATAATATACATATTTCAGTAAGTTATTAAAAGGGCGGAATCAGGAAATAACAATGCATTTCTTAACTCTTTTTAAATTAAAAAAAAATAATAATACATTGATTGAAGTATTCACAAAATCATTTCACCTTGTGAACCTTCGAAAAATTTTCACTGTGATATATCAGCAGTGATGGCTAATCTGCACAGAAACAAACAGTGCTATAAAAATATGTCCAGAATACAATTAAAATACAATTTTTCAAAAATAATTTTACCTTCAAATGATCGAAGTTGTAATTATCTGAATTCTATTTTAGAAAATTACATTCGTACCTTTTATCAGTAAATGACTTTTAACAAATGAAAACGAATACGTAGTAACCAGTCACGTTCCCGTTGAGGCCGCATGAAAGTGAATCTGAAACTTAAAAACAGCCGATGAAAGAGACATCAAAGAAACACAAATAAAGAGCGCGAAGACGAACCTTGGGTGAGATTGAAGGGGGGAAAGAAGCATTGGTTGGCCTAGTGCCAAACAGGAGCATCCGAAAATTCAGTTCTGGCTTAGTTCAAAGGCCGAAAGGATAACTATTTGCCTTTATGCTCATTATGTCACTTATTTGTATGCAATGAGTGAATTTTCGTGCTTTCCAGAACTATTTGTTGTGCAGCCCCATCCTATGTCTGTCTTACTATTTCTTTTATTTTCTGTCTTTTCTCGTTCATATCTTTTTCCGTTGATAATCGAACTCTCAGAGTGGAGAAGTAAGCACATCAGAATCTCTGACAGTTTTGCAGATAGAATTGTGAAACTTAGTTTAAGTATAGATGATTGTAAGAGGAACATTTTACTCATTGACACTTTTTCTCTATGGGGAACGCAAAAAAATTTAATTTTCTTAACCTTTTATTTTCAACCTCCACAGAAGCAAAACTGTTTTCACACAAATTCATACCTTATTCGATGAAACTTTGTAATTGGAAGTATATGCCTAGGTGCAATATTTAAGGAAATAAATGCTTTTCTCACTTTTTAGGGACACCCTATAGTTCTTTATGTATATTATGATCTAAAAATATGTCATAAAAATTTCTGCACTAAATCTTTTTTCGTTTTTCCTTAACAGGCATACTTTCAGCTTTTATTAGAAAATAAAATCATATCCACAACATAGGTGACAATATGAATCAGTTAATGGTAATATTACTTTTATGTTTAATTTCTGTTTGTAATAATGTGTGTTTCTTTGAAATAAAGTAGAAAAAGTGTTTAATACAACTTACATTTTTATCGTGATTTTCAACATAGTTTCTGCGAAACCTAGAAATCGGTCAACGTAGCCATTTTTTTTTTGGTCAGCGCTTATCTTTATACAGCCTTAATGGAAAATGTAATATCGATCATTGGTGATCGGCGTGCCACTAATCTTTCTTGTTGGTCTGGCTATATTTTAATATGCTGTTAGGTTCTAGAGCAAAATAAATAGTCAGCTTTATTTAGATTATCTGACAGATTTTATAGAATATGACGTTTTTGTATTTAATATAAAAATGTAACAAATTAGCTCTTATAATTTTTTTCACTCTATATGTTTTGTAAAAGTTGCATTCCTTGTAATTTTAGAAACACGAATGCAAGAAAAAAAGGACGATTAAGATAATATAAGATTATTTTCAAAATACAATTTTTAAAACGGTCATCAACATATAATAATCATTTTATACGAATGCAGAGGATAGGATAGAGTTGTAAACATTTTTAGTACCTTCTTTTAAACAATATGTAAAATTTATTATATTAATCCTTTGAAATTCGAAGAAAGCATAAGTTTGGAATGATTAATAAAAATATAAATAATTTGTGTACAATTATACAATTTTTCAACATATAATACCAACTTTTAAGAATATTTTATATTTGTAAATAAGTAATAATATGTATCCTAAAATCTTTTCATAAAAAACTTGATACGAAGTACCATGCGGATTCTCTATATAAGCATACAAATAAAATTAACCGGTGGCTAAAGAATCAAAACATTGCTAAAATAAAAATATATATAGAAATAATTTATAACAAGGCTGTATTTTATTTCCCAGCGATGATTCTAGTTCCACAGATCAGTCGTCAGTATCTTCTTGTTTGATAATAAGGTGTGCTCAATGGCCAGATATGTCGTTTGACCAAGTCGTACCGACGACCACCAGTTGCCACTTATATCCTCAGCTGTCGCTACCATAAATTTGGTACACAAAAAATATTTCTGAGTCGGCAATGAAACTGCTTGTCCAATTTAATTTCATCATGAGTAAAAAATGCCAAAAGTTGGCAGTTAAACCAATTGCAAGACGAGTCGTTTTACCAAATCATGCCAACCATTCATTAATTTATATACTTATTGTCAGCTTTTCTCCACCATAATTTTGAAACATGAAAAGTCTACTCAACTAGCAACGAAATTGCAAGCTGTATGTAAATTTAACAGAGATACATAACGCCAAAAAGTCTTAAATTATCTTGGATTTTTCTTATAATTATACAAGATACGTTAAAAAAATACTTGAAATCTCAGTTTCACCACTTAGGATAGAGGATGGAACCTGGAAATTCAAATAATCTCGCCAAGGTCATAGCCCCTTTACCATTTGAGTCGACAGAGTTATTGGTATAATGTATCTGTAGAGACAAGTTTAGTTTAATTGAATTATAAAATCCCCTCGTTTTGAAGCAAAACGATGGCTAATTAGGGTAGAAACTCGTAATATTCAACCATGGTCAGATGACGAGGATGACCCGAACCGAAACCGTGGTTAAAAATTAATTCAGCAGGAATGAAAAATATAATTAAATGAGAGGAATAAAAACTGACGGTATGTAAACAAATGCAGCATAAGTAAAGGACAGTAAAACGTAAAAATAAATATATCATAGATCACAACATCTATGGAATATGTATTGATCAGCATCTTTAAGATACAAAAAAATCAGAGTGATTTTTTGTTCTTAATTAAAAATTCTAAGCTAAAATTACTACAATGAAAATGCTTTAAACGAATTCTGGGAAATCATACACAACCTATTAATGAAAGGCTAATAGATCCTAACAGTGGTTACAAATTGGAGGGGAAGACTCCGCAAAGTAGTAATGATTGTTGTCGGGTCAAAATTACATTATAGAAACTGTTTGTTTGAGAATTCCAGTCACACAATAACAGTTTAATAGAATAGAGTTTGTAATTTATCACCATGTTCCAATATAATTGACAATAGCGGACATATCCAGAACGGATGGCTGGTTGTATGTTAAGGAGCCGAAGTAAACTTTCACTGGCGAGCTTTACAGTTGAAGGTGCCGATTTATTTCCTGCAAAGCCAACGTTTAAGGGGAGCTATAAGAATAAAAGCAAACACGATTATTTTTTTAATGTAGGTAACGATAGAAATTCTTCTCCTCCCACAAGAGAAAACCAGGTTAGGAGATGAAGTCTTTAAAGAATGCAAAGCACCCATTAAGTCTCTGTGTATAAAGGATTATCGTTTCTGTTATTCATCCAAATACAGTATTAAAACCCTCTAAGCGTTTTGCACGTATTTTTCCGTTTCTCATTTTTAGTTCAAAAGCAGATAATTCATGTTTTTATCTATAATTAATTAAACTACCATGGATAAAATATTCTTAAGATATCAGAGACTTGATTAAACGCAAAACAGATCCAATTATTCCCATTAAAATTACATTTTTAAGACTTTAAAGCTAGTACATCAAAATAGCAAACCACTCAGAGGGTTAAAAAATGTATCATTTCTCCTTTGCTTCAAGAATTCCACATTTTCCCAACATTTAGTTATTTGCATTACCTTGATTAGATAAGAACTATTCAAAATATATACAATGAATATTCAAGATTAAGAATATTCATAATCACACTCGGAGTCCACCCTGTTCTCCTACAGAAACCTGCACGCTCTGTGCAGAAAACCCATTTAATGGCGCCTACCACCTCGTTTACTTCACTTCGTTGGACTGAGGGCCGGAACAGTTACGTGTAGGTTGGTGGCACGACAAAATGCATTTTCACAAAAGTTAATCTCAAGAGATGACGATTTTTTTTCATCAAAAATATGATTTAAATTTTAAAAAATAATTTAGGTTCATTACATAAGAGTTACTTTTTCCCCCAAGTCCTACTGGCTGCCTCAACGTGGCGGGGGGTGACACTGGGCGGTCTGGGTGAAGTACACCGGGAGATTTTCTCATGGCAGGGCCACCCTAGGTGTGAAGGCCAGACCAATATGCCCAGCTGAAGTCAGTAGGCATAGGAGCCAAGTCAGACTTCTACCCTTTGGGTGCTCCTTAAAAAGAAGCTGCACAACCACCCTCAACCATGAGCTTTGCACCTGTTGCAGAGTTACTTTTTTTATAACTGAATATTTCATTCAAATTGCGTTTATAATAAAAGTAATTTTTCTTTTACAGGAAAGAAAAATCATGAAATTGTGCTTGTACATCTGCGGCTTTATTATATCGTGAGAACAAGGGAAAAAGGCAATCTCATTCGCCATATTATACTTATTAAAAGTTGCTTCTTGTGATGAATTATAAATTGTATAGTCTGTAATAAAAAATAATTTTGTGGGTTTCTGGGTTTGTATTGTGAGTAGTTTATTAATCTGTTTCATGTAGTGTTTTCAAGACCAACATACTTAGCAAATATTTCTTAAAATAGTTCTTGTGATGGATTGTAAATTGTATGGCCGGTAATAAAAAGCAATTTTGACAGATCTGAGAATTTTATTAGTATGTTTCTTGTATTGTTTTTAAGACAAACATATATTGCAAACATTTTGAACTCTTTTCTGTTGTTTTAATTAGCTATCATGTTAATTAATAAAAAGATTTCATATATCATAATAAAATGCTTGGCTTATTCACGGCATGCTGGATGAATATGCCGTTAATGAGTAATGTACGAATTTCCATTAAGAGTGTCTCGACAATCTGCATCATCAGAAGTATATAAAACAAGATATTTAACAAATGATATATACTCACAGTTGCCGAGTCGACGCTGAAGAAAAGTCATTCTAAAAAGAAATAAACTCGCAGTGTCGAAAACGTAAACCAATCTTGAATTCAATGAAGAGAGCTCCTCTGTAATAAACACTAAAGAATTTAATTAGATAAAATATTTACATAGTTAAGATACAGGAGTTTTTAAGAATAGGTTTAACCCTTTGAGCCCTAACCCGCCTCATTCGACACAGGCCGTACTCAGGCGGTTTCGGGCGCCTGGGTGAATTTCACGGGAGAAAATTAGTTCCTTTCATTGTTGATAATTAATAGTGCAACCTAGGGTCTCGTCCTCCTGGAATTTCTGTAGAGAAAGGGAGGATTTCATGAATGAAAATTTACTCTAGTTCTTGAGGCACTTGCATTCTCACTCTAACCGGGTTCAAAGAGTTAACGATAGCACTATACGTGCAACGCTCCGGCACTTCAGCTTAAGAAGGAAAGAAAGTTCTGATTTCACTAGAGTTCCTGTAGGGTTGAGTTATTTTCCGTAGAAGTGGAAGTGACAAAGAGGTTTTAGGGCCGTCTCCTGCATTGCTTTCTAAGAAAAGCAAAAGCAGTTGGACGTACCGAGGCGTGAGGCGGAAAAGGATTTGCATGCCAAGAGCAGCAAGTAATGAGGATGCATGCAGGATTTTCAAAATCCTTTGCAAATCCTGCAAATCGATATTCGTAAATTTCGAATATTGTATTAACCCTGTTAAGTGAAGGGATAGTAGTGTAAACCGCAGAAAACCACTTGCTTAGGTAAAAATTCTCTGGAAATCTGAGGGACCAACAAAAAGTGGCGTAAGTGAAGATGAAGCATTAAAGGCGGGAACGTCATTGGGGGTAATAATGTATTGAATATTTATGTTTGAAGAGAATTTTGAAAACTTTTTGCCATTCTTCGTTAAACATTTCTGAAAATTAATCAAACAAAAATTACTTTTAATCTCTCGTACAGTATACAAATATTTCCTTTTCGTAATTAACTTTCATAAAAGAAGATAATATTTAAAAAAATATGATCGAAATTTATGAGAAAGCATCGTTAATATTTTTTGCATTATTAAATAATATTGTTGTCAAATTTGTCAAGTAATGAAATATATTGCACATTGTCAAATTAGACTTATCCAAAAATACTTTTGAAAATTCTTAAAATCCATGTTCTACTTTATCTAATGATTATGCTATAAAATAAATCATAAATACAATTAATTAATAAAAATTATTTTGCATGCAAAGGGTTAGCTAAACAAATTTTCAAAGCATTTAAAAATTAAATATAATCATCATGAAAGGAATCATGACAGAAACAATGTGGAAAACTCAATTTGTCTGGACATATAACCGTTTTATTGACCAGAATAAACTTAAACATTTGGTGGATCATGGTAGAAAAATATAAACGTTTGTGATGCGAATAAGAATGAAAAGATTGATATCTTATGTTATCTTCAATAATTGGATAATTCTAACTTTTTATACCTCTTGAAACGGTGTTTAACTCTCTGAACCCGGCTAGAGTAAGAATTCCAGTACCTCAAAAACTGAAGTAAATTTTCGTTCACGGAAACAGAATGAAATCCTTTCTTTCTTTACAGAAATTCCAGGAGGACGACACCCAAGTTTGGGAAATCAATTGTCAACAAAGAAAGGAACCACTTTTCTCCCGTAAAATTCACTAAGGCGTCCGAAACTGCCTGAGTCCGGCCTCTGTCGAATGGGGCGGTTTGAGGCGGGATAGGGCTCATAGGGTTAAGTCACCAACTTTCTACATTTTCGCATGTACCGATTAATTAATGAACTTTCATACATTTTGTTTGAAAATATGCATAATTCCTGATGTATAAAATATATGTAATTTGCACATCACAAAATACATGTCTAGGTAAGAGAATATAAATTTTACCTTAAAATACTTTTAACATTGCATAACCCGAAACCGGATATTTAACTTCCATAGAATTAAATGTCTGCTGCATGAATAAAATAGTGATAAGCCGATTTCCTTTATTTTTTGAAATATATGTCTTAGCAGTAATGAATACTTCCTGGTTAGGTTAGGTTAGGTTATATTAACGTCCCGTTTTGAAGCAACACGAGGGCTATTTAGGGACGGACCTCGTAATTTTGAACCGCGGTCAGATGACGAGGACGACACCTGAGCTGGCACCCCCCTCTCCAAACTGCCGCGCCACACCAACGGGAGGACGTTTGGCCACTACGTATGATTTAGCGTGCAACAGGCCCCATACACGGCGGATCTTCAGTGGAATCGGGTTTCGAACCTGCGACCCTCCGAATACTTCCTGGAGATCGGAAACTTTGACAGAAAATTTTAAGTTATACTGTTTTGAAAATTTTTTAAGTAAGGTGTATAAAATTACAAATTATAGATAAACCTTTCTTCGGTTTTATAGAACACTATTTCTTCCTCTGTACACTTGCCAAGCATCAATATTGCACCGACTTTTCAAATAATAAGAACAATTACGAAAAAAATGGAGGGTGGAAAATTTAACATTTCATGAATGTACTTAAAACCACTACATACTTAATTGCAGTAACATTTTATTACCATGGGCGAACGTCTCTTGGTAGCTTTTGAGCCAAATATTCATTATGCATTACTGATTTTAATAATTTTAAAGAATCTTTTATAGAAACAATGAAAAATACATTGGCTTGTATTTTTTCTTTATCGTGTATTATCTTCCAAAAGAGAACTCTTTTTTAATACTCATAAATCAGTATAAAAATTATCTGTAGGAAAATGTAACAAGCCTTTTCATGAAATTAACAAAGTCTTATAAGCACTGAAAGCTTTATTTGTCTTTTATGATGTCTTCACATCAACTGTGGTCTAAATTATGACATATAAGTTAATCATGATAATAATGTCAATTGAAAGATATCTTTTAAAAAACATTTTTCTCCGTTATATATAGGAACTACACAGTAGCGTGGAGCGAAAAAATCAAAAGTTGTCCTATAGATTAAAAAATGTGGCAAAATGTGTCTATTGACTAACATATTACTGCTGACATTTTTCGGAATTTTTGCATTTTATCTTCATTCTCCGCAAGAGCCCCAAAATTTTAATCCTTACGCAATTTTCCAAATATTTTATCAATATAGTTTTAGAGGCAATTATTTCTAATTACATTGGCTTTGATAAGTCTTTGTAAGTGTGAAATTTCCTAAGAGATGTCAGAGTGGGTCCATAAAATTGGAAAGTTTTGACGGGAAGCGCAGCACGTGACAATTCGACTTTTCAGTTTAAGTATTCTTCGTCAGCAGCTGATGTTCGCTGTGCGCAATCTATTAGAGGTTTCATTTTTTGTGTGTTAGAAATAACTGTCCAAATAATAGATTGGAACAACTTTTAGGCAGATTTCATATGAATTAGCCCTCTGATTAAAATAATGGCCTAAGTGGACAATATTTGGACCCCCTACCTATTGCAATGCTTATTCGTTAACCTTGACGAAAGGCAATTTTTTTTTAATAATTTGTTTCAAAAAAATATATTCTTCTTTAAACTTATTTTAATTCTATAAATCCCCGTCGAATGTTTTAATACAAGAAGTAATTAGCGAAGTAATCTTTTAAAATAATTATTTTTGTTACTTTTATAGCGCCTTGCTGAACAGCTAGCTTCTCAGTTTAATAAAACAACTGAAATATTTCCTATATGTGGCCGTTCGCATTAATCTTTCTTGTTTTAGTTCTATACGCACAGTAATCGTCAGTAATAAGAATTAACAAGACACAAGAAGACTTCAATATTTAAGGTATTGCCAATTTAATATTTTTGCTCAAAAAATTCGCTTCTCATTTTAGAATACCAAGTATGAAAATTACAGATGTTAATTTAAAATCACAGATGTACGGTGATTTAAAATTACAGATGTTCTTTTGCCCAAAACATTGGCTTCTCATTTTAGAATACCAAGTATAAAAATTACAGATGTTTAGTTATTTAAAATTACAGATGTATAGTTATTTAAAATTACAGATGTATAGTTATTTAAAATTACAGATGTACTTTTGCCCAAAAAATTCGCTTCTGATTTTAGAATACCAAGTATGAAAATTACAAATGTTATAAAACAAACAAAGAAAGCAAGGCAATTATTAATTAATTTCATGCTGATCATATTCAATGAATTTCATAGATGCCTTGTATCTTGAACATATCAATGCGTAATTTTTTTAAATTAAAAGTTCACATTATGAAAGTTTTTGCTACGATTTGGAGAAATACTGTGTGTCTATAAAATGTAAACCTGTTTCCAGCTAACAAAACAATTTCAAATACTAAAAAACCGATTACAGGAATTCACAGCTATTGGAAATTTTCGTTTTGTTTCCTGGAGGTATATTCTATCACTTTTTACAGTAAATATTTTTTGAATACATTTCTTCATTGTTCAAGGAGTTAACAATAGTTGAAAAATAAAACAGCTGAGCCCTTAAATTAATTAAAAAATTCAATTGCAACATTAATCGTTAAATGAATCCAATTTCAGGCATTATTTATGACCAATAAAGCAGAAAGGAAAGAAATAGAGACAGTGTTTTAGAACACGGCCAATGAAGGCATGTTTAGGAAAACAAGCGTTGTGACTACTTAATTTTAAAATATATTTGTCATATGTTTCAATTTATAAATAAGTATATTATTTAAGTAACTTAAAATGCAAAATCAAATCAATTAGAAATAAAATCAAGTCTCTACATTGCAAAAGTTTCTTACCTATAACTATTGTAGACGTTTCCTACGTTCTACCTAAAAAATCATGTAGACACTTGATATAAAGTATGTAAAATCTCGAATTTTTTTAAAGTTTTGCCGATAAGTAACTTTGAAAATCGTCGTTTATCTTTCAAAAATATTCCATCTAGTATTTCTACAGCAATTTATTTATAAATTTAACAAATTTTCGCTAGTGAATAATTTTCAGAAAATTTTGCTATTCTCATATCGATGTGCGCAGCGAATTGTAAAACCAATTTCTTGAAAAAATTCATAATTTATGAAAAAATGTACTTTTTCTTTTTAATCCCACAAAATTTTAAACGAATTGCGGAATTATAACCAAAGAAGAGTGAATACTTTCTTTTAGCTGATATAGTACATATCTTTGTATTATATCAGAATAATATAAAATAAGTTAAACTATTTCTTATAATTGTATATAGCCAATTCGACTTAATTTTCAGTTTTCTTTCAATATTTTTTGAGATAAAGTTTTATACAAGAGATCTTTTCTTCATATTCTCATTAGTTGTTATCACTCTGTTTTCTTCATGCGCTCTAAAATAATTCATGAAAGTATTTATTGAATCAAACCTTATTACATAGATGTTCTTAAAAAGCATGTTTTTTCCCATGTAATCATTCATTGAGTCCGAATAATGCAATTCCTTTTTTCCATTGGCGACTCGTCAGCTCAGAAACAAGCAGTGCTTGCAAAAATTGTGTATATCTAAGTTGAAGGAAAGTTTGTGCTGATTATTTTGGTATGTAATGATGATATACTAAAAATTTATAGTTTTTGAGTTATAAGCAAATACTGGGATAAACTTTATTTCATGTTTTTTAGCCATAACTAAAATTCCAACAAAACGCTTTGGTGGTAAACCTCAGATTCATAATCAGCACCTCCAAAAAACATAAAGGAGCAAAAAATTACAACTCCTCTAGAATTTTATTTAAAAAAACTACTTATTGATTGTTCTACTGAGAAAAAGCGAAAAAAAGCCTAATGAGGAAATCGAGTCAAACGAGAGCTTGGAAAAACGCAGCTCAAGATCATCTTATTTCAAACGGAGAAAGAGTTGCTTTTTCTCCCTACTAAGCGCTCCACGTTGCTCAGTGTGTGAATCCTTAGGAGGGGCAAAACTCTATGCAGCTCTGGTCTGTCTGTCTCTTAATTCTTGATTGATTTTCCGTCTTCATTTTACGTTTTTATTACTTTTTTGTCATTTTCGTTGTTCAATGAACTCTCAAAGTGGAAAATGCCAACTAGAATAAAAACTGAAAACAAGCCCTTAAAATAATTTCAGGGGGGGACTGCAGCTCTGAAGCCCTAATGGACGAGCCGCACTGCTTTTTTCGCATTTCGATTAATACAAGCTGTCCGCGCTGAAGTTATCCAAAAGTTATAGCTTTCAGTGTGAGAACCACACATGATTGTTTAAAAATTTCACTTTATCGCATAAAAAGCGGCATACTGAACTTGTTTTGCAGATTATTGAATTCCAACGTGAATTCTATTATTGGCTCGGTAAATGTCCAAAGGGTAATTTATCTCTTCCCATCTGTGAAATAAGTACTTTTTATCGTGTTATAAAATCTGCTGCTGAGACGCGCTGCATAGATCTGAACAATTTTTTTCTCTGAAACTAATGTAGATATCAAAAATCCGATCCCTAATTCTGTTAAGTACATTGAGAGGTCCCTTTCAAAAAAATTTGGAGAAAAAATATTAAAAATTGTATGAGAAGATGCATTTTAAAAATAGGCTTAATTTTTTTAAAAATTTAAAATTTTAAAATTTGTAATTTTTCAAAATAAAAAATATTTTTGAAATTTCAGTTTCTGCACAGTTTACATCTATCTACTACAAATTTGAAGAAGTTTGATCAAAATTGTAGAAAAAAATTTGGGGGTGCCAAGTCCCCTTAAATATTCAGTATTTTGTACTGCATCTTTTTTGTACATGTTTGTACGCTAAAATGTTTGCTGGATATTAAATTACAGACATTTGAGACAAAGCCAAAAAAATTTTTAGCTGCGTTTATGCTCGTCTTAATTTGGAATTTTACTTTCTTTTCAGTCTCTCGGCTAGTTCTGCTCAAAACAAGATTTCTTTGGAAAAATAAAAATAAGCTATTTTTCAAAGAAATATTCGGAGGAAGACTTAATACAGCATGTTACAATGAAATACAGAACATCACAATAATCTGAAGAGATGGATAACGAAATTAAACGAAAAATTCATTCATTTTTTATAAGTTGGTTGAGAAGTTATAGCGACAAAAAAGACAATTTTTAATCAATAATGAGAAGTGGCTCTCATATTGTTTTTGTGTAATTTATTTTAAGGTCTAATGCTATGCATATAACGTTTATATTATACTCATGAAATTCTCTCACTTTTCAACCATCGTGAGAAACACTGGTATTAATACACCACAGTTTTTATTAATTGGCAAAAATTTGAAATGTTTGAAATAAAAAAACTACTTAGCAGACTTTACTAAAATTTAATAATCCTTATTTTTAGACTTTTTCCTTCATTTGGTAAAATAAATTTTCTAGAGTTTTTAAATATTTTTAGCTACTGTCAGCTTTTGCGCAGTTTGCGACCGTTTCCTCCACAGAGAACAATGGTGAAGAATTTTAAAAAATCACAAATTAAAAAATATCAAACGGAATGTTAAGAAATTTCATGAAAAATCACCGAATTCCATTTCCTTTAAACTGTGCAAATTTCAAGGTTCTGCTGTTTTAGTTTTTATGCTGTGAGTTTTGTCTCGCTAGAAAGCGAACCACTGTGAGCTGTTTCAAATCATGCAAACATGTTTTCTGTTGGATTTCAGCTATTTTAATGAAGCCTCAAGGAGACCATCGGGAGTGATCTCTCCTCGATTGTCTAGTATACTTACACATTAAGGCAAGTTTTATGTTTAGCTTTGTAGAATAGTAAAGAGAATCGGATATGCATTTTGGATGCTAGGTCTTGGTTAGGTCAGCTAGGCTAGGATTTAAAATTTGGCACAAAACCAGATTTTTGGCTCAATTTCCATTTATTTTGCTTTTGATGTTTTTAAGTCAACAAGATTGAGTTTATGTGAATATTATGGAATTAGATAATGAGAATTTCAGAAGTATCTTTATGATTATAAAATAGCATGCTGAATATCACTGCTTTTTATGGCTATTGAATTCAAAGTAAATATACCAGCTCACTCCTATTATAATGTCAATTTCTGTCCCAGTATTATAATCAGAGGGAGTGTTCCCCTTTCGAACTTCTAGTAAACCTCCACAATTTGGTGTGATTTGTCTTTAGCTTAGTCTAGTGAAGAGAATCAAGTGTGCTCTTAGTCTATTGAAGAGAACGTCTTTGTCCATGCAGTGAATAG
>BGPR01030032.1:0-18924 GCA_013235015.1 Araneus ventricosus
CCGAATCTTCAATGTAAAATGTGAGATACAGTCTATTCTTTATATGGTTGAAGTTTAAGGGCAGTCAGTTAAACCTTTCTATAGAAATTCTAAAAAATTTGAAAATCTGAAAGTGTCTGGATATTTTTAGCCATATAGTGTATGTGTGACTGCCATTAAATTATACTTCATATTCAAAATGAATTTAAATGTATTTACTTAAAATATATTCAAGTTTGTGACTATGAAAATTGCTAAAATGGAGAAAATGATTTTAACTTGATTGAAATATGTGTTTTGGGAAGAAAAACTGAGCAAGATTGAACTCAACAACTTAGAGAACTCTTATGGAATAAATAAGAACAAAATTGTAAAGGAAGAGGAGGGGAATAATATTTAAAAAACATAAAATTGCTGTACATAAGAAACATTGCAAACTGTATAGAAATTCAAAATATATGCAGTCATGTAAAGGTGTATGTCAGTTTATTATTTTGTATTATAGCACTTTGAACAGTTAGGGAACTTTCAAATGTATTTAAAATTCCTTCTTGTTTGTGTGGTTTTTTTTTTTATAGAAATATAGTTATTTCTGTGTGATTTAGCACCTTTTATTTAAAGACTTTCAATCATGTTATGATTTGTTGTCATTTAAAACTAATTCTGACTGTTTCTAAACATGAAAAGAAATCTGTTATTTTCTTACAGTCTGAAATGTCTGTCTTTAATTTGGCTTGTAAATTTTTTTAAAAAATGTCTCAAGTGTTTATTGTATTATGCATAAATATTATGTGCATTTTATGATGTAAGTAACATTCTGTCCATGCATTATTATTTAAAATATAAAAAGATTTTATTTATAGCAAGTATATTTTGATCTTTATATTTCCTTTTTCACATTTTATCTTTAAATAATTTGGAGTTTTGAAAAGTTTTTTTTATTTATTTTTCAGCAGCCTGTCTTTTTTTTTTTTTCAATCCAAAAGTACAATAATTTATGAAATAAAAGCTGGCAATTTTCTTTTTACATATATTTACTTTTCGCTATGAATTCTACTGTCATATATCACTTGCTATCCAACATACACCAAAAAAGTAATATAGCCAAAAATGGTTTAATTGATGCCAATACTGCAATAATTTTATATTTTTCATTCCAGTTCTTTCTTATGAAAAAATTCAATTTCTTTTTATTATGATGAGTAAAGCAAATGTTCAGTAACTTTTAACACAGAAATAATAAGTAACTTGAGGATGTACAATATTTTTTATCTCATTTTTTTAAGCTCTTTTAGACATACAAAATAAGCAAAAAAAATGTGTGTTAATTTAAATAGAATGAAATCCAAATATGCATATCTCAAATACCATAAATTCTCTGTCAGTTTTAAAGTGCTTATAAAAAACATGTGCACTTTTGTTTTTGAAAAAACTTATTTTGTTGTATTAAATATTAGACAGATAGACTTGCTATGCAAGTTAAAAATTACTGAAGCATAAATCAGTATTCAGTCGTGCATGGATTTCCCTTAATATCATTTAATGTGATTTGCACTATTCAATTTTCGGATGATGTTTTTATTATTATTACTATTATTCTATAAGAGTTCATTAGCAAATATAAATGTTTACCTTCAATTAATTTTCTGATAAAAATCCTGCCTACACTTTCAAGACTGATCTATAATTGTTGCACTTTAATTTTCTTAGTATTTCAATACAATGAGAATTGATGCACCAAATTCTATGCACTTAATTCTAATAAATAAATAATGTTTATTGCATTTGAAACATGAGTATATTTAGTTTTTGTAATTTTAAATATGAAAAATATAAACTATCTTTAAAAAATATGTATGTATTGCTGTTATTTCAAAATAAAAAAAAATAAAAGGCATTGAATTTGCTAATGAAGTACTGTAATTTAGGTATTTAGCACCTTTTAATTTTGTTTAATTGACTATTACTTTGTGTCTTGTAAAAATGGCTGTTAAACACACTACAGTAGAGTCTCCTTACAACGAAGTCTCCCTACAGCAAATTTCTCCCTATAACGAAATTTTTAATTGGAAAGTTAAATAACATTCAAAATATTCTCCATATAACGAAGTAGTTGTCTCCCTATAACGAATTTTTTTAGACCTTTATCTTTTCGATTTTTGTCATTTTTGAAGAAAGTTGCTAATTTCTGTGCACACAAATCACTCGCACATCCCTGTTTCTGGAACCACTCGCATTGTTCATTCCAGCGATAACACATAACAATAGAATGCTATGTGAAGGGTAATGCAGTTGTGGGGACCTGGGTTTCTACAGAGGGAGCAACATTTCTATGGGTCAAGATTCCAAGAATCAGGGTGGAAACAGCAAATGGATGTGACAATACGCATTTTATGTTTATCCGTACTAGTACATATTATTCTCTAAATTGGTGAATTGTCTTCACTTTTGAGCATTTTGTTTCTACAATAAAAATTAGTATAATTTTAACAAATTTTTGATAAATATTACTTCATTTTTAATTGAAAGTCATAATTAAATATTTTTGAACTTATAGCACATACTAAAAGGTTTGTAACATTTACTTAAATAACTTCAAAAATCTCTAATCTCCGTATAACGAAATTTTCTCTATGGCGAATTTTTCAACTGGAACCAAGCGATTTCGTTATAGGGAGATTCCACTGTACTTTCAAGATATCAAGAAAATTTTATATTGAAGGCAAGGAAGATTAAAATCAGACTGTTTTTAACATCATACATTTTCATCACTGAAAAAGATTGCCTTATGCAACTAGTTTGTTTATTGAACTGTTGGTGTTTTGGTTTTCAGTAACCAAAACTAAAAGAACCTCCTATGGTAACAAGATAAATTGTTAAGCTGTTGGTGACTTTTGGTTTCCATGTGATGTTCTGCAAAATGGCTCGCTATTATCTGAACATATTTGAGATCCCATCATGTGTTCTTGAAATTGTACATGCCACTTCAAGCAAGATTAATGCATTATTCTTTCAAATGTAAAAAGTTCTATTAATACAGGGGGTGTCTATTAATATTCGTGGTCCAATAGCTAATTTCTAAACTTTTAGGGATAGATGTATACTTTTAATTGGAAAAATGCTTTAAATGACATTAAGAATTATATTTTATGTTGTTTGAGCCAATAAATGCACAGTTGAAAAAATTACAAAGTCTAAATTTTTATACAGTTCCCAGTCCTGTTAGTCATATTTAATAAAATATTTTTGACACGCCAACATTTTAAACAAAAAAAAAAAAAAGAAGTTCCACTCTTCTGTGACTAAAACTGACTGAGATATGAAGCTTTTATTTTCATTATTTTAGGGCAATCAATGGACACCATGAGGAAGTACCAGCAATTGGTGAATATTCCTCGAGGCAACCATTGAAATGACGTAATATAGTTATATTCCAGGAGATAAAGAGGGTACATCTACAATATGTGTGTGTATGCTATTGCTTAATTTTGATAATGAATAAATTAAATTTTTAGAAAGTATATGAATCTAAACAAAAGGTGCAAATACAATCTTTCAAAAGGTGCAAAAAATTCTTTACTAAATTTCAATATGCATGCACTATATATGGTACTGGCAGTATACAGGATTTTATTTTAAACAAATTTTTGATGAATGTATAACATACTGTCATTCTCGAATTATACTTTGTTTTGTGAATTTTCAACCAAACTGAAAATATTGCAGTTTATTTACCAATTTTAATATTTTAATGAATACTTCTTACTATCAAAGACAAATAGGTAGTTGAAAAGTACAGAAGTGTGTAATATGCTGTCCACTATATTAAGGGTACATTAGCAACTTTCGCATTCAAATAATCGAATAATTCCTTTTTATTAGATAGTAACATGTAGGATTCCACATTCTTTGTAGACAATGAATTTCTTAAGCTTTGAAAATGCCCTCTGCCATTTTATTTGGTAGACTGATTGTATGCAAATGACTTTATAAAATTCATAAATGTTATTGTATGGTTTGTTATGAAGTCTGTTGGATGCCAAACTACAAACCAAAACACATCGAGCAGGTGTTACAACTTTTAGGTATTGCATCTGAAACCTATATACCCATAGCTTTCTGCATATTGTCAATTTAAATTGTCATTGACTATAAGCTTGGCTGCATATGAGAAGCAGCAAAATTTCCTGCTTAGTGAAAAACTTCATATTGTTGCTCAAAGTCTTACCGTGGGTGTATGGTGTAAACAGTCCAACACGCAGGATAATGGAGAATGAAGATTTATTTACAAATATACAGGAAAACACATAGCACAGGTACAGGAAACAATAGTTCTTGCACAGATTACTAATGTAAACAGACAACAATTCGCAGGTAATAACAGTTCAGCACTTTGTTATCTAACAACACAAACAGTCAGCAAATAACTAATAACTAGTAGACCATAACTGCACCTTCAATAGCGCTCAACTCACCAGCTCGCACTGAGGGTAGAACTCCAAAGGCCTTCGTACTCCAAGGCGATCCCAGTCGATAAAAGACTCTTCTCTGGTCTAGGCGCCGTCCTTAAATATTCTCTCCGACAGGCCGTGACGTCACATGGTGTTTTCTCGTGTGTTCCCTTTCCTAGTAAAAATATCGAGAAAAGGGTTGCTTTTTCGGGAATCATCTATTTGTCGCCAAGGTCAGGAGTGCCATAACAGACGCTGAGGTCACTCCATGCTTAACCTTGTAAAACTCTCTTCCCAACCATAAGACTTGCATTGCTGGGAAGCGGCTTTCCATGTTTGTAACAATATGTTCTATTATGTAGATATTCATAGTCACTTAAGAATGCAAAAATAATTGAGCAGCTTTCTCTGCTGTATGAATCTTGTTTTTAAAAGCCAAAAATACATTTGAGTTGTCAATTGTGGAGTTAAAACACTAAAAACTGTCACTTTAATTCTCTATTTTTGTCTTAATTCAATTCCCCCTCGAAAAAGCTTCATCAAGTAAAACAGACTGGAGAGTTTCCTCGTGTTTTTCTTCCTCTTTTATGACCAGCTTTAATATTAAGGTTGCAGTATAAGATCAAAGCCTCTATAATTATCTTCTGTGAGTAACAAGATTATCAACAGGTATAACATTATATTATGAGATACTAAAATAGCTTTTTATGAATATTTAAAAAGTGATGAATCTAGGGGAAAGTATACTTTCCTTGACCTAAGAAAGAGCTAAATAATCTACAACTAAAAAATCTGATCTGACTGTTTAAACTTTCATAATTTTTTTTTTCACTTCCATTTTAAAGCTTACAATTGCATCTCTTTAAGCCATTTTCGAATTTAAAGAATAATTATGATTTTTGTAACAAGTTTTTTTATTGACAATTCAAGTTTTTCATACCCAGCCTGCAACTAGTGATGATTAGCGGTGTAACTAAAGAGGGGGGGAGGCGGCAAAATTAGACATGCAGGAAAACAATTTTATTACCAAGAAGAGCAGTGGTACTAATTCAATCACTGTAGAGAAAAAGATAACTAATGTAATACATTCATATTTTTCGCCTTCTGTCAGTAAATTGCCCATTTATGAAAGAAAGACTGATGGTGGGATGTGTGATTTTGTAACCTATCTGCAGAGATCAAGGGCAACAAATGACAAATTACTTTATTAATAAAATGTCTTTTCCCCCTTGGAATTTATTTTGAGGTTTATGTGCTCTATGTAACTTTAAGGAAGGGCAAAAAATGCAGCTCCACCACTGGGTGACTCATCAATGGGACAGAGAAAAAATCATTCAAATGACTAAAAAACATTTTGTATAACAATAAATAGTAGTTTTTCAATACAAAAAAATGTCCAGATACAGCTCATTTTAAAATATAAATAAATGAAATGCATGTCGTGATTGATTTGATGAATGCTAGAAGTTAATTTCAATTAACCGAAGTTTTCTCGTGTGGAATACATTCATTTCAGATGCAATTTGCTGGCAAGTAATTGCCACCTAGAAGCTGGTAATGGCAAGGGATTTATAAATTCACCAAAGCCATGTGTTTCAAATATAGAAGTCATACCGCGAAATTTGTAATGTGTCCACCCAGATAGCAAAGAATGTTGCCGAAAGGTTGCCATTTCACTTTCCATAGGCTGTCCGCGAAAGCATTTCCGAAAGGTTTACATAGGAAAGCTTTTTATGAACTACCTCACCGATAAAGTTGGAACGACAAGTCCGCGCAAACCGTTTCGGAAACCATTCCCGCAAATTTCACATAGGAAAGCTTTTTATGAACCACCTGTCCCATCGTGCGTATCCTTGTCCAGTATAGTGGTTATTGCGATTGCCTTCCAACTCTATGAACGCGGGTTCGATCCCCGGCTCGGAATGTGAAGTTTTGTCACAATCTACAACGAAATCATACAAATAAGTTCAATTAAAAATTAGATTCATCAAATTAATTGAAATTCATAATTAAGCTTTGATTAATTGAGATTCCTAATTGATCTAATTAATTGTCATTCTAGATAACTCAAAGTTGGACTAAGATGATGTCAGAAGAAGGGGGGTTGGACCTATCTGTAGGAGTACGGCTTCGGAAGGGGGATTCTATTTTGTCCGCCGCCTCTTAACAACCTTTTGAAAGCCTGAAACAAGCTTGCAATAAAAGCTAGGGGAAAATCTTACTGGAAAAACCTTACAGAAAAGCTTGTTTCTTGTTTAAGTAGCGAACCCTTCCGCTTTCTTTCCTTTCCTTGCCGAAAGGTTCAACCCTTGCCATGGAAACCTTCCAAAACATTTTAGACAATCTTTCTTTGCTATCTGGGTAGAAGCCTGGCCAAGATAATCTAAGATCTACAACTGCCAAGAATTACCCTAATTCAGCATTGATGGAACAATCCAGAACGAATTTCACTCGGAAAATATCTTCGCAGTTTTCAACAGCCAGTAGGCGAAATGTATCGCATCAAACCATATGATGAATAGTCTGTGCAGTGGTGCTGTAGTCCCTCCCTCCGAAATTACATTAAAAGCTTGTATCTTCGTTTTATTCTAGTTGGCTTACTTTTGCACTTTGAGAGTTAAAATGATCAACGAAAATGACAAAAAAGTAATAAAAAACGTAAAAGGAAGATGGAAAATTGATCAAGAATTAAGAGAGAGACAGACCAGAGCTGCATTGAGTTTTGCCTCTCCTAAGGAACAAAATACGTACTGAGCAATGCGGAAGAAAAAAAGCAACCCTTTCTCGGTTTGAAATAAAATGCTCTTGAGCTGCGTTTTGCGCGCTCTCATTTAGCGCAACTTCCGCCTTGTCTTCCTCAGTGGTGTAGCAAGGTCTGGTGGCACCCGATGCGGAGTTTAACCTTGTCATCCCCATGTCCACCAAAAATAAAATGAAATTTATTGAGAAAGTAATTTTCTTATTCAATTGGTTAAATAAAGAGGGCATAATGTTAATTATTTTGTAAACAATAGTTTATGAATAAAAAAAGTAAAATGCCTTTTTTTATTAATAAGCCAGTTTAATTAACAATGTAAGAAATCTTTTTTCATAGTGATCGTACCTAGTGCATAACTTTATTATTATTGCAATACAATTTAATGGAAACTCAATTATTTACAAGTTTCATTTTCTAGGCTCTAATCCAACAAACTGTACTTTAGCATCCCAGATAACAAAGAAAGCTTGTCTAAAAGGTTTTGGAAACCTTGTCGTCAGCAAGGGTAAAGGGTTGTCACAAAGGTTTCCATGGCAAGGGTTGAACCTTTCGGCAAGGAAAGGTTTACTAATCAACAAGAAACAAGGTTTTTAGTAAGATTTCTCCAAGCTTTTATTACAAGCTTGCTTCAGGCCTGTTGTTGTTTCATGTCCCCTGGTCCAAATACTAGACCAGGTCCATGATACCATGCCGCTCTAACAGTACCATAGGTCCATTTCCCCCCCCCCCTCACTCCACAGCAGAGGCGCCAATACAGTTAATGACATGAGCAGGAGAAGCAGGACAGGAACAAGGGCAAGAGGAATAAGTCTTTCTCTTTCTTTCAAGCTTTTGATATGGCCAATACGAAGTCTGTGTTTCAGGTCTTTCAAAAGGTTGTTAAGAGCCCTCCTTCGGCGGACAAAATAGAGCCCCCCTTCCCCCCTCCGAAGCCGTGCTCCTACAGAGGGGTCCAACCCTTCCCGCTTTTTTCACCCCCTCTTCAGGGCCGTGCTTCTACAGAGGGGTCCAACCCCCTTTTTTATTCCCCTGCTTCTGACGTCATCTTATCCAACTTAGTGTTATTTGGAATGTCAATTAAGTAGATTAATTAGGAATCTTAATTAATGAAAGCTTAATTATTAATTTGATTAATCAAATTTTTAATTGATCTTATTTGTACGATTTCGTTGTAGATTGTGACAAAACTTCACATTCCTCCGAGCCGGGGATCGAACTCGCGTTCATAGAGTTGGAAGGCAAACACAATAACCACTACACCGGACGGAGCTACACACGATGGGACAGGTGAAGGTTTCCTACGTCAATTTTTGCGGGAATGGTTTTCGAAACGGTTTGCGCTGAAATGCTTTCGCGGACAGGCTATGGAAAGTGAAATGCAACCTTTCCGCAACATTCTTTGCTATATGGGTGGACACATTACAACTTTCGCGGTACCCGGTGCAGGCCGCACCCGCCTTCCTACGCCACTGTCTTCCTGATTTGGCTTCAGTCATTAAGTAGTTTTTTAAATCAAATTCTGAGGGAGTTGTAATTTTTTACTCCTGTATGTATTTTGGGGTGCTGATTATGAATCAAGTTTGCCACCAAAAAATTTTGTTGGAATTTTAGTTATAGCCAAAAAAAAATCCCCAGTTGTTGCTTATAACTCAAAAACTATCAATTTTCAGTATAATATCATTATATATCAAAATAATCAGCACAAAATTTCCTACAACTTAGATCTATACAACTTTTGCAGCAATGCTTGTTTCCGAACTGACGAGCCGCTACTAGTCTGTGTGGAGTGCCATGCGAAACTGATCGTTCTGTGCTTTAGATATGATGGGGGCAAAGAGGAGATGTCATGGAACTGCTTCAGTGGCAGGAATGGCGCTAGAGTTGGCCCACACAGTCTATTGTCCAGTGCTACCGGGTCTGATCAGAGATCAACAGACACAGAATTACAGCACATCAAAATTTAATAAAAACTTCTTGAGTAATGGCCTATGTACAGGTCATAATTACAAATGATTTGTACATTCAAAAATACAGAATAACAAGTACCGGATATGTATCGCAAGAGTCAATAATGAACGTAACTTGACTTAGTCGAAGTTACCAAGGTGAGTTTACTCGTGTTGCAACTGATTATCAGTTCAGGAACTATGAGAGTTCAGCAAATTGTAACAACTCAGGGCGAGTTATGTAGACACCGAGAATCGGTGGATGAAATTGAGGTTTATCAAACGCTCAATCAATTACAGTAATCCACCACAGGGATTATTATAGCTAGGCTCTGACTAAAGGTTTACTCAGGATGAGTAAGCGATACCGGGGTTGGTATTTGACAACGAGGTTATGCAAACGCCCCTAAATTCCAGCGATCCACCAAAGGGACGCTATTATTCAATTCCACAGCTCACCAAAGGAGCTAGTCTAGCCAAGGATTTGGCTACAGACACGGGGTCAATAAACCGCCCTTTTCATCAAAGTTCAGATTCCGCAAACCAACACCACGGAGTCGCACCCAGTGTTGTTCACTTCTCAGCTATCGTCCCCCCTCTTCTCGGATCGTCTTCCCTTCTTAAACACCTATCCTCAGAGCCCAGAGGAGTGGCCGAAGAATTAATTCTTAGTGATTTGTCAAACAGCTGAACAAATCATCCAACCGCAGTCGTGTGCCTTCCTTCCAGGCTATCATTGGAGCTGACATTTCTTAAATGCCCGTCTCCACTTGTGGGGTCTTACACAGACGATACCGCGAACTCTCCCCTGAACCCCTCTGGGTTTGCGTAACACCGGACCGTTTTTACGACCAGTTTTATGACTCTTATGCTTTCCTCTCGGATGTCCTAGGATTTTCTTGTGTGGTCCGTTGTCGTGGGAACGAGGGAAGGGGAGACCTCACAGGGACATGACCTGCTGTACAGGCGACGAGTGAAATGAAATTGGTCTCAAATTTTCGCCAGATTATTATTTATCAATACCCAATACAAAAATTTTCCCCGACGGGGGGCTCTGGCGCCACCTCTGTTCAGTGGCGGAATCTGTTATACATAACCTTTTTCAATAATCCTGCTACAAGTTCAGTTATTTTAAAGTCCCGTTTTGAAGCAACAGGATCTAAATTCTTTAATAATAAAAAGTTTGCCAGAACGAGTCAGTTAGCCAATTTCAAAACGAATTGGACCACATTGATCTGCCAAGCGAATCTAAAAACATAAAAAAAATCTAAGAATAATGTTCTGAAATTTAAGTGATACTTGAATTTAATTTGAATAAGCTAAAGTACACGGTTTTTGTAAATTAAATGGAAGCACTAACTTAAATTACCAGTAAAATAACGCAAAAAAAATCACAATTCGTCATCCTCTCCCACAAAGTTGCGTTGGCCCCTGACAGTTGCTATGCCTATTTGATAATTCGGCCTTGCTTGAATGTCCACCCACAATGAGGGGGGTCATCTCATATTGAAATCGATTTTAATCGTTTCGATTTATTGATAAATCGGGAGACTGCGGAATTTTTTGCAGTTTTCAAAGATTTTTTATTAATATTTAATTCAGAAAATCATCCAGATTTCCGGCATTTTAATAAAATATGCTAAACCATCATATTAAATTAACTTTTTCATTTATCATTAATTAATTCATCATTTTTCAAATTTGTTTTCGAATTTTTGAGATCGCGATAACTTTTTGAATGAAAATATTGGGGTCGGGAAATAGCTTTCCTGTTGAAAATGGGAAGCTTTTCAAAAATATTTGATACTGCCTGAGACTACTCAGTTCCAAAAACAAAATTAAATTTTCTCTGCTGCTAAGTTTTAACTCAACATTTTATGCAAATTCGCTCCCCCCCCCCAAATTTTCATACTGTCATTGACTTCTGAGTATGAAAAATAATATGAAGAGGAAATTTTATCAGTATCTAAATGTGGATATCTGAGTAGTGCTGCCATCTATTAATTTTTTAAAAAATTAGACGATACTTCGATTGAATCCTAAATATAACAACAACAAAAAAGATATTGAACAAAGTTTGTTACGATATTATACAATATAGCGAATACTGAATAATATTTTGCAAGCTATCACAAATAAATGATATAAGCTTCAACAGGAGGTGCTTTAGAATCCACCTGGCGCCAGTGGAGAATCCGGGGGGGAGGACTGGATCTGGAAGTATTGATTGCCAATAGTCATATCTTTAATTTTATTTATTTTAAAAACAATAGATTAAAGTTAATGTCAATATAATGTATTCCTAATCTAAACATCTGTTATACAGGGTGTCCTCAAAAGTGGAACAAGTGTTTATTTCTTTAAATTTTGATTTTAGATATATTCTACCAACTAGCAGCACGCGCCCGTGGAATCAGGACTTCAACAAAATTTAAAAAAAATCGCCCACAATGACACGAAAAAGTTTTCAAAACAAAAGATACACATTATAGATTTTCCCGCTTATTTTTTCCGCGATAATAACATGTAGAAAAACAGTACAGAGTACATTAATCCAAAACAATATAAAAAAATTGTTGCCCGTGGAATCAGGACTTCAACAAAATGAAAAAAAAATTCTTAGAACATGACAGAAAGCTCCGAAGGTTATGACGTCACCTGACCCTTCATCCGAAAGACTGTCGCTGAAGAAATTTCGCTCGACAAAAATAACTTTCATCTGCCCAGGAATAATTTAATTTAAAAAAAACGGGAAAAGATATTTTAACCGTTCTTGTTTTAAATCAGAGAGAACCGTTCTAGTTATAAGCTGAAAAAAATTGAAAATAATAGTGTTATTAGAAAGTCGGATGCAACAAATTTAAAAACAAAACTAACATTTAGATGGTGAAACTGACTATTTTTTAAAAAATTCTCAAAATTCAGTAAATTACGTTAGAAATTCAAAACTAACTTCATTAGAACGGAAATCGCGCGCTCTTACCGATGGTCTATCTATTTTTGTCGTACAAATTTTCGAAACCATTCTATTGAGAAATTAGTGCGAAAAATCAACCAAAACAACACAAAACATTAAATAAAAAAATTTCTAGATTAAAATTTAAAATTTCGGCTTCAAGGTGCATTCAGTCACCATTACGACTACCTGTGTACCAAATTTCATGGCTGTAAGTGCGATAGATTCGTCTGGACATCGCAGACAAACACACACACACACACACACACACAAACATTGCCTTTTATAAGTTATAGATTACAAAGTTTCATCAAATAAGGTGTATCAAAATACTTTGATATCCAAGGGGATTGATAATAAAAAGTTACAAAAATTAATTTTTATATGGCCCCATAGAGCAGAAATGTCATTAGTAGATTTTTTTTTTTTTACATTCATCTTTTAAAGTCGCACGCTTCTACCCGTAAAACTTAAAGATATACATAAGAAGACAACACGTTGTTGATTTAGACCACTTTTCCATACCTCTTACTGCTTTCGGCGTACATTTTAGGGAACATATAAATATTTAACAAAAATTAATTAAAAGGCGGAATCAGGAAATAACAACGTATTTGCTAACTCTTCTTAAATCTAAAAACTAGTTAAATAATACATCAAATTGAAGTATTTACAAAAATAGTTCATCTTGTGAACCTTCAAAAGATTTTCACGGTGACATAACAGCAGTTGAGGCTCATCTTCACGGAAACAAGCAGTGTTACAAAAATATTACTAGAATAAAACTGAAAAACAATTTTTTAAAAATAGCTTTACCTTCAAATAGTTCAAACTTGCAGTCATAGTTATCTGAATTGTATTTTAGATAATTACAGTCCTTTACTTCTGGTGAGTTCCGTTTTAATAAGAGAAATCGAATATGTAGGAACCAGCCAAGTTTCCGTTGAGGCAACATGAAAGTGAATCCGAAACCTAAAAACAGCCAATGAAAAAAAATCAAGAGCGCGAAGGCGAACCATGGGTGAGATTAAAAGAAGAAAAAGAACATTAAATCGTTTTCAGCGCCAAACAGGAGCATCCGAAAATCCAGTTCCGGCTAAGTTCTAAGCTATAAAGAATAGTTATTCGTCTTCGTTCATATGTCACTTATAGTTGTCCGCAATAAACGAATTTTAGCATTGTCCAAAACTATTTGCCGTGCAGCCCCGTCCTGTGTCTGTCTTACTTTTCATTCATTTTGTGTCTTCTTTTCTCGTTTTTTTTAAATCTTTTTTCGTTAATAATCGTACTCTTAGAGTGGAGAAGTAAGCAAATAAGAATATAAAAAAAGGACGAGTCGCCTTTGCTTTTAGGTAAAACTTACGCACAACGCCAAGAGCAAATAATTCAGTATTCTGGTTCAATATTAGGCTATTTTCCTGTTATACCTTAAATTTTCATTTTCTCAAGTTGTCCTTAGTCGATAGTTGCAACTATCTGCAAATGAAACTGAGTAACAGTATGCGTCATTGGCAGTTTTATTTTCAATCCGTGTGGTTGATACACTACTTAACAAATATTTGCATTTCGCTGTTTTTCTATGTTGAATAAACTTACATTTCTGCAATAAACATCTCCATATAAATTTGTGAACAGAAAATTACATATCTTTGCAAGTTTTGCAGACAGAATCGCGAAACTTAGTTTTTGAATAGATGAGTGTAAGAGGAACATTTCACTCACTTTTGGAGATATGTGCTTCATCATCGCTTAGCAGACCTGCTGAATACAAGCATAACAGATGTGATCAATTTAGAACTATAGCAGAAAAAAACATTCCTCAAACAGCCGAGGTTCCCAACCTGTTGTCACGTACCCCTAGGGGTGCGCGAAGAAGGAGAAGGGGTACGCGTTGGCGGCAAGCGAACTCAAAGTCGGCAATAACGGACACAAGAAATTATAATCAAGTGATTAACATAAGAATGAACTAATACTATTATAAAAATTGAATAAAATGTAAAACCAAAAATAAGTCATGAAATTTTAATAATTCTAGTCTTTTGACTCTTAAGTTTGCCTAAGCCCTTAAAATTATTGATAAAAGCTTCTTTGCATAGGCGAACGGTTTGAGAAGGGGGGATATGACAATAGGGGTACGCCAAAATAAAAATATTAATCCACAAGTACTCGAGAGGAAAAAGGTTGGGAACCCCTGGTCTAGAGGTGTTTCTTTAAGTTTCCCTGGGGAAGACTATCTGCTATCCATTAGGGGAACAGTTAGTCCCCTAATGGCCTTCCTTACCCTGAAAGTAATAGTCTCGGGAACAAGAAATGTTTTGAATGT
The DNA here is from genome assembly GCA_013235015.1 of Araneus ventricosus. Classification (NCBI taxonomy): domain Eukaryota; kingdom Metazoa; phylum Arthropoda; class Arachnida; order Araneae; family Araneidae; genus Araneus; species Araneus ventricosus. The sequence goes on from BGPR01030032.1 coordinate 14,414, forward strand.
TATCACCTGCAATTTATCTTCGAATGACGGACTTCTACTTTGGGGTGCCTCTTTCACCATAAAAAAGAGTAACCATATGATGCCTGGAGCAACCGAACCAGCTTTAGGACTGCATATGTTATCACTTTTTACCTTTTGCTCTGCCCAGGAATCGGAAACACGTGGACCTCCAGGTTGCAAAGGGAATCGTTGGATTCTTATCCACAAGATTCACCAATTACCTTTTAAAAGGATCTTTGAAGGAATTTTCAAAACCTGATAAAAAAAAAATTGCAATATAATTCTTTTTAGAAAAATTATTAATATTTTATGCCTTTTTTACATAAACGATGATTGAAAGAACTTTGAACAAGAATTAAAAAAAAAAAAAAATTAATGAATTTTGCAAAATCTGTCAGCGGAGCGGGGCCTTGTGCAGTCGCACCTCCGGCCCTGCTTACCCTTTAAAAGGTTATTCTTACCAAAATGTGAAGGTGATCGTTTTATTCAACGTGGTCGTCTAAAAGTTTTTTACGTCGACTTCCAACACTAGATGTCGCTGATCGCAACTCGGCGAAAGCGATTTGTCTACGTATCTTGTTACCCTGCATTGCCTTCTCAGAGTTGAAAAAACGGTGTGCGCATGCGCTCTGACTGAATCTTGGAAAATTTTCTCTGTACATAACGTTGACGATATCATCAGAGCGCATGCGTATTACTATGTAGTTGTAATCGTATATGGGTAATTTCGTTTACGCGTGAATAACAAAGAGGGGTGGGTGGGTGAATAAGCTCCTCTTACAAACCGTTAAACGTGTTTCCTTATCGCAAACAAAATGATAGTAGGATGCTTTACGGAGGGTTCGGCTATTTTTTTCCGTAAAAAGCCATTTTTAGAATTATATTTATCAAAATAAAAATTTGAAACCGGAAGTCTGCAACTCGAACTGTGAAATATGCATTTTGAAAATTGAGTCTAAAATAATTTTTTTTTTGCTAAATTTTATTTAATTTTCCTTTTTTTAAGTTAACAAAATACACTGCAATTCAATTATCTATTTTGAATTTTACAATAGCCGTAATTATAATCATAAGTTATAATTATTAAAGTAAAAGTAAGTGATTTAAAACATTTTTACATATAAATTATCATTTTTCTTTCGTCAGGCAGTATGCTTGGACTTCAAATATTTTATATGCTTAATTTGTATGAACAATAAAATTAAAATATATACTTAACAAAAAAGAACAATATCAAGTTTCTAATGAGATTTTGTTGCTGAATTGAAGCTTTCATGACACCATGTGAAGATTTTTTTATCGTATTTAAATTTAATTTTTTTATACGTATATTATTTACTAACATAAAAAGAGTCGCAATTATGCCTTGAAAGAACCATGCTTTACAGAAAATACTTTAAAGAAAATTGGAAGTTCAAATCAATCCACATGTTGCCAGAATATAGAATGCAGAAAACTGGAAGGCACGCACGTTTCCTAGGCATTCTATTGAAACCCAAATGACAAAGCGGCAAAGTATGAAAGAAATCGTCCATTCAATTTTATAAGAAATAAAATTAAGTGCAAATCAAAATAAAATTATTTCCTTCCTTGATGTAACATGTAGGTTCACATTTTATTTTGTTTTCTTTACTAAAAAAGACAAAAACTTCAATATGTGTAACTTTCAATTTACTTTACGTATTTTGAATAAAAGATTTTTTACGGCATTTTTATTTTTTCAAAATAACATTTACATTTTTGAGGAATGCACGTCTTGTAAATAATAGAGCCTTATGATCTTTTTCATACTTTGCCTAAATAGCATTTGTCATTCTATAGAATGGCTAGGTATTATATACAATGCCTATGGAAAGTATATAATAATTATCATATTTCATTCTTTGCCTAAAAATGACCTGCATTCTATAGAATGCCGGCGTTTCATACATTGTCAGTAAAACCTATAAGAAATAGAAGAGTGTCGTTTTCATCCTGGATTAGCATTCATAATATATATAAAGAAACCCAATTCCACTGAAGATCCGTCGTGTATGGGGCCTGTTGCACGCTAAATCATACGTAGTGGTCAAACATCCTCCTGTTAGTATGGCGTGGAAGTTTGGAGAGGGGGGTACCAGCTCAGGTGTCGTCCTCGTCATCTGACCGTGGTTCAAAATTACGAGGTCCATCCCAAAATAACCATCATGTTGCGTCAAAAAGGGACGTTAATATAACTAAACTAAACTAAATTCTGGTACAGAATTAAAATACTAAATAAAATCAGTGTAGTAAATTTGACGCCTTTGGATCATTGTCGCCTCTGGGCTCTAGCCCAATAAGCCCATTGGATAAGACAGCCCTGATTACATTGATGTTCTTTTATCTTGCAATTTCGATTATTTCTTGTGAAAACTTCAGAAGCGATATTATCTAAATGATTTGCATTGATTCGAAATTTGCATGCAGTAACTTTTAGTTATGGATGTAAAAGTTGGTTCAAAACTTTAAAATGTAATAAAATTTTGAGATTCTAGAAATAATGGAGTTAGAATTTTTTTTTCTTCCTTTGATGTACTGTGTACTACTCCAAAGGTTAAAGCATAAATGAAATTTCAAGCCTGTAGATGAAAAATTTAAAAAGTTATCCCATGTGCGGCATCCGGACAATACCGAATATTTCAACTAAAAAAAGAAGAAAAATCACACATATTTCACTTTAAAATGGTTGTCAAAGGGTAATAAAATATTATAGAAGCCTTTTAAATGGTGAAAAAGGATTAAAAACAAGAAATTACTTGAAAAACAAAATTCACCACCGAGCTTCATTTTGGAAAGGACGATGATTTCCTAGATTTTTTTTTTTTGGAAAAACTAAAAAAACTAAAATGATTCCATGCCAAAACGAAAAATTCTTGCAACGATTATATTTCTAAGAAAATCGAGAATCAAATTAAAAAAACAGCATGCAGTTTCGTCAATTATTGAATTAATAGCAGCTGTTCAAAGTTGGTGTCCGGTATAACGGATACCAGGTCTGAAGGGGTTAAGACTTTACAGAATGAAATCCAAAGTCTCACAGAAACGAGACTCAAGTGTTCGAAAGATTCTCCCCAACTCAACCTTAACCTCCGTGAACCCTCCTTAGAATGCGAATAACAAATCAATTTATAAATAATAAAACAATAAAACAATTATATGATATATAAAACAATTTATGACTTTCAGGGTCCCAAGCGGTTCTCTACGACCCTCAAGAAATTAAAGCCATTTGCCTACCTCGAAATTTCTATATATGTCGCGCTACAAACCGAAACTGGACCACTATTCGTTGGTGTGGAGTGGAAGTTTGGAGAATGGCGTGACAACTTATTTGTTCTCGTCATTGGTCAACATTCAAAATTACGAGGTATGTTCCAAAATTGCTTTCGTATAGCTTAAAACCTTGATGATAATCTAATATAAAACAACGCTGTAACAAAGAGTAAATTGGAAATCCAGCATTGACGTTCCTTTATCTTGAAATTTCAACTATTTCTAGAGTCAATGCTTGCTAGTTATAGCAGAAAATAATATCCTCACGTTAGTGTGGAGTGGGAGTTTGGAGAATGGTACATTTAAAATGGAAAGATTAAAATTACGAAATCCGTTCCAAAACCGCCCTCGTGTAGCTTAAAAACTGGACGTCAATCTTATATGAAACAACAGTATAACACAGAGTAAATTAGAAACTCCAGTATTATTACACTGATAATCGTTTATCTTGTAATTTCGATTATTTATGGTGACAACATCAGAAAATATTATCTGAACGAATTTCATCGATTCATTGATGCCAAGTTTACATGCAGCAACAAAAGTGTAAATAATATTTCGCTATTTTTTGGCCTCGTAATTTAAAATGTAATCAAATTTTGAGATTCTAAAAGCATTGAGCTGAAATTAGATAAATTCTGAAAATAATGATATTAAACAAGCAACAGCAGAATAAAATAAGCCTGATTATGATGTTTTCATAAATATGTCATAGGTTTCCGCTTTTCTTTATAAATATATAAATAGGGAGAGTATACTTATTCCCAGTTGCCTTTGCAGATTCATTCGAGTCCACAAAATAAGTAAAATTAAATATTCGCATAATTGATGTATATATTAATTTTAAACACAGCACGAAATGACCCATATTAAAATGAAAATGTAAATATTTTATTTTCAGCAAATGAAAAAAATATTCTGGAAATGTTTACTGTATTTAAAAAATATGGAGAATTTAAAAATTGTAAGGTTTGATAATTTTAGTATGATTGTAACTGTTTTTTTAAGTTCTATCAAATGTTTATTTGCATGGAGTAGCACTTGTGTTTCACGTTGTGTTTATTTGTAAGCACTTTATTTCGATGACAAATATTTACTTTCTTTTCTTTTGAGTTTATACCATGGGTAAAGTTATCGTCTGGCACTTTCAATAAATAGCATCGTTTTCTTTTCATTATTGTATCGCAACAGCAATACGTAACTGAACGAAGCATAAA
>BGPR01030033.1:0-18923 GCA_013235015.1 Araneus ventricosus
TTTCATTGATTTTTCGGAATTCTTAGGGTGCCAAGTCCCCTTAAAACGTTACAAATGTTTTTATTATTCATTTACCATAATATAGAGTATTCTGTATTATTGTTGCAATGGACAAAATGTTTCTTTTATTTACGATATTTTTTTCTTCAATTTATTCGTGTCCTTTTAATTGGAAAAAAGTTGGTCACCTTATTTTAAGGAATATCTAAAATGGATTAATCCATTACTGGACACAATTTGATTACTGACTTAAACTTCTACAGCAGGACTTTGTGTGCCAGAAATCAATAGAATTACAGTAACGTAACCACACGTTACGTCATATAGTTCCGGTGATATTACGTCAAGTTAAATAAAGCTGATTGGTTGCCTTATTAGTAATTTCTGTTGGCTGTTTCATGACAACTCCTTATTGGCTCTCTTTGAATCCTGTGCAAAGTTTGTAAATATGATATTACTGTGCTCCTGCTTTTCATATATGTTAGAGAGTTGCAAAGAAAAGCTTATAATAAGATCCATCGAACTCTGAAATCTCTATTAATGCAGTCATCTCCACGATATATTAACAAACGAAAATTATTAAACTATCATAATAAACAACACTAGGCAGATATAAAATGGGCAAAAAATTATCATATTTTTACTATACCTGCATAGAAGTATTTTGGTGACGCAAATGGAAGATGATGAGGAAGTGTAATGTTATTGTTTCCCATGGGAACCTTTATTTTTGACTTACACTTATGTCTCTCCACAGTGCTCTAATGGTGAGTTGGGAAAGGAAAAAATTATGACGCTTTTCGTGCTAAAATTAAACGCTTATAGCTCCGTAACAAAATAACATAGAGAATTGATTTTAGTTTCATTTAACAGAGGAAGGTAGACGTTGAAGATTGCAAAAAGAATTTTAGAATTTCGAATTACGGTTTAGTCACAGTCTAGCTACAAAGTTGGTTAAAATCACGAAAAAGTTTGATAACGTCACAAAGACAGATGCACGCGCCCAGAATAAGACAATTCATTCATCGATCGAGCGAAATATTACTCATGAATTACTGAATTACGTCGAAATTCGTGCTACAGTTAAACACTTAAAGCTCCGAAACGAAATAACATAGAGAGTTGGTTTTAATTTCATTTAACAGAGAAAGGTAGACAGTGAAGATTGCAAAAATAAGTTTGGAATTTGTCATTGCGGTTTAGTCACAGTCGAGTTGCAAAGTTGGTTAAAATCACGAAACATTTTACATGAATAGAGTCACTTAGTCACACTAGACTAATAGTCGCTATAGACTATAGAGTTAATAGTCACAAAGAGCTACTTTAGTCATAGTTGAGTAAGGTAAGTAAGTCTACACCCCTCGATCCCAGCGGCCGTTTCGCAGAGACAGCCTACCGTCGATTTTTTTCTCGGTCTCTTAGCACCGCTCAGTTCTGTTTCAGACCCACTGTATTGCTGATAAGCTTCCCAATGGGATTTATTTTTGTTTGCGGCCTAAAATATTTATAAAATGGTATGAAGTATTATTATATATCATTTTCTTTCAAACTAATGGATTTAATTTTCTACAGCTAACTTGTTCGCAACTCGAGAAGTGCAATTGTCGAAGATATTTTATGTTTAGAAAATTGATTCGTAAGCCAAAATGGTTTGTGATCCAAGTTCTCTGAGAACTGAAAACAGCACTGAAGAAAAAAATATTATCACATTTATGTCTTGTTTTAGCCATAAATACACGATGAGGGACGAAAAATTGATACCCTGCCCCACGGGCCATTTACCCCTTTTTGCGAAATCATATTGCGCCTCGCTCCACTTACCTTCGCTACACCGCGTTTGAGTTTGACTCCACTTTATGAATAAATAAGTAATCGAGACTAATAAATCCCTCCGCGGGGTACCTCAAACATGGAGATGAGAAGTCGCCGGAGAAGTTAGCGGGTTCTCTCTTCCCTGAAGGGCATAGCAATGGTGGTGCTACCATCGGCGATGGCGTGTAGTACCTCCTACGGGAGGGTGCAGTTGCGGTGATAGCTATTTTGTAACTGTCCTTAGTCTTGTTAGCATACCTAAAGCGGGGTGAATTTTTTATGAATTACTTCGTTTAATTTAGTTATATTAAGGTATCCGACTAGGTTGGAAAAGCGATTTTCGAAGAAAAATTCAAAAATTTTTTATGATCTAAAAATAAAGCCACAACTTTTAAGATTCTAAAACAGTCTTTGTTTTTATTCTTATTACTTGACTATTTTATTCCTTGATATTTATTTGAACCAATGTGTTATTATATTTTTTAAATGCATTTTCTGAAAAATGAAAATTTTATTAAAATTGGTCCACGGAAAACGTGATATCTCCAAAACAATTCATTAAAATTCATTGAAATTTGGTACACATGTGTCAAAAACCTTTGAGGGTGTAATAGACCGCAGATTTTATGATAGCTTTATTTAGTCATGCTTTAAAATCACTTTTAGTTCGAAACATAGGATCATTTGGGCGAAAAATCAATGACGCCAACTTTGAATATTCATAAAATATTTATTTATTAAAATAAATTTTATTTTGAGGTATATTACATTCTAGATAGCTTGAGAAGTACGCATTCGAAATTAAAATTAAATACGTCCCTTATTTTTTCAATAATGTTCATTAAAATTCTTTAAAAAATAATTATTTTCAAAAGCTTCTGATGATATATGAATTTTTATTTCTAATTGTGACTATTTAAGTCTATTTCTGATATTTAGCTCTGTAAATAATTTTTGTGCACGCTTGTTTAAAAATTTCTCCCCGAACCTAGTCGAATACCTTAACGTCCGTCAGGATGCAACACGAGGGCTATTTTGGGACTGACCTCGTAACTTTGAGCAGCATCCTGATGACGAGGACGATACCTGGGCTGGGATCCCCTCTCCAAATTTCCGCACCACACCAGCGGGAGGATGTTTGACCCACGACTTTAGATTTAGCGTGCACCAAGCCCACATACGCTGTGGATCTTTAGTAGAATTGGGTTTCGAACCTGTAATCTTCCAACACTGAAGTGGAGACTTACCACTAGGCCACGGGTTCCCAACCTTTTTCCCTCGAATACCCCTTGATTATTTCTTTTTGTTTTTGCGTACCACTTACTATCATATCCCCCCCCACACACAAGCACCTATCTATGAAAAGAAGTTTTTATCAATAATGTTAAGGTTACCTTAAAAGTGAAATGACTCGAATTAATAGCATTTGCAGAACTTATTTTTGATTATACATTTTATTCCATTTTTACTATAGTTTTAGTTCACCGCCAAAGCAAATGAAACCAGTATTGTAATTATTTCGTTTTTAACTTACAAGAGTAGTTAAAAATTACACTTCGTAATAATCAACTATTCAAGTGTATAGTTATTAAATAGCAAGTATTCACTCGCAGGAACAAAATTCTCTAGCTTTTTTAATCCCTTTTGTTTTCTTGTTTCAGCCGTTAACAACTTTGATTCCGCGTACCCCCAAATAGTCCTTCGCGTACTCCCAAGTAGTCCTTCGTGTACCCCAAATAGTACTTAGAGTATCCCCAAATAGTCCTTCGCGTACGCCCAAATAGTCCTTCGAGTACCCCCAAATAGTTATTCGCGTACCCCAAGGGTACGTGTACCACATGTTAGGAACCTCTGTACTAGGCCACCGCGGCCCTTAATGAATTACTTCGAGAATAACAGTAAGATTTCAAGCTAATTTAAGAAAAGAAGAAATTGAAATCTACAGTATTAAAATTGGATTTAAAACAGAACTGAAATATTCCTAACTTTTAGTTTCCATTTGCAGTTTCTTATTGTCATAAATGACATATTAGCAATGATAACAAGCGGTTGAAAAAAGAGTTGAAAAAGGGGACCGATTAACTGTTTAAAGCATTGTTTGTAGAGCTTTTTTCCTCCCAGATCGTCTTCCAGACCCAAAGAGATGTTTCCATTACATAAGCATTGACTCAGTTAGTAGGAGAATTCTCCTGTAAACACACGAGAGGGGGAGGTTGCTATTTATACACCACACCAACTCACGCAGAGGAGAGTTCGCAGCCGACGCGAAACGAATCACTGTGTATTCTGCAAAGGACAAATAAATGCGCCATGATGAATTACTTTTTTTGATAACCAAGGAAGGGGGTAGTACATCATTTTTGTTAGTGCGACTGTCCTTTAAACTTTTGATAGTTGAAGTTATGATATTGGCATAGTTTTGTTAAATGAAACCTTTAGATGTAAAAATAATTGGAATTGGAGTTATGATTTTTTTTATTTAATTCTTAATAATTATGATATTATAGTTCGTGACAAGTCAGGTTGAGAGTACGTAAAAAACTACTAACGACCGCATCACCCGAGATTGACGTATTATCTACGTGTACCTACGCGTTCATCTTAGGTCTGTAGAATCAGCTCCGTGAAATTTCACAATTTTTGTTTTAAATATGGAGCTTCAACCCACTGATTGCATAATACTAGTGTTTAAAACAGAATTATGTTCAAATAAGTCAAATACTTTTGAATATATTCGAATTATTTGCAGGCTGTTTAATTGGGAGTACAGATTCACAAGGTTATATATCATAATAAAATATCTTAATATAATTAATAATGTTACCTTATTAATATATATATAATAAGAAACATTATTTTTTATTTTTAATTTTAGATGATATATGTATATATGTGAAATGTGAACGTGTTTTGACTGTTTATATATATATATATGATATATATATATATATATATATATATATATATATATATATATGATATTTTCAATTTATTTTGGTTTTGTCTATATTTTTGCCATTGTGTCTTGATTGTTTTTGAGTTTTTGTCTTATGTTTCTAGTTTGTTTTGATATATATCATAATAAAATAATGTTAATATAAATTAAAATAATGTTACCTTATTAATAGTATATATATTAATAAGGTAACATTATTTTAATTTTAATTTTTAGATTGATATATGTATATAGTGAAAATGTGACACGTGTTTTGATTGTTTGAAATAATTAAGTATATATATATATTATACTGATATATTACTAAAATATTTTAACATGGCATCTTTTTATTATTTTTTATTTCCTGTTTCGATAAATAGCTGAGGTTATTGTTTTCATCTTAATAGAAACTTAATGAATTTTGACCATTTTAACAGCGAACAAATAATATTTCTATAATAAAGGAATTCGAAGTCTTCCAAATTTATTTGTATTTATAATCATAATGGTTATGACACAAATGTACATGACGCAATAGCTAGTTTAGTTTAGTTATATTTACGTCCCCTTTTAAAGAAACTCGGAGGCTATTTTGGGACGGACCTAGCAGTTTTGAGTCGCAGTCAGATGACGAGGTTGACACCTGAGCTGGCACCCCCTCTCGAAACTTCCTCGCCACACCAATGGGGATGCAATAACTATATTTAAATATATAGAAATGTAACTTTTGAAATTAGAGGCCATTTTTGTAAGCATCAAAGCCTCTTGATGATTTTAACCTCGCATATTAAATACTCAACAAGCATTTCCTTATATTCAAACATAAACATGTCCACACAGGAATAGTAAAAAGAATAGAAATAGGCGGCGCATTTGTTAAGATCAAAATTTAACATTTCAGTCTGAGGAGTTTCCATGTTTTTTCCAAACTCACTAATCAGTGCTTATTGATTATCTTTACAGAATTCAATGAATACTAATTTATATTTCTGCAGTGCATATTTGGAAACATTTGATGATTTTTGAGTGGAATATTGAAAGCCATTGTAAGAAATGACTGACTGATTTTTTGGATTAGCACCCTATTTTAAAGTTACATAAGAACAACAGTTGATGAATTTCATATTGCTAATTAACGATCCCTCGAGATGGTATTCCACTTTCCAAACTTCCTCTTCACCTTCACCAGATGGTGGAAGCGGGTACTACAGCTCGTAAACAAGCATAATTCAATTAATTAATAATAATTTTTAAAAATTCTTTTTCCGTATTGGAATTATTTTTATGAATTGGAGTTATTGTTACCTCAGATTACCACGGCTTAGATACAGAAATAATTTCGGTTAATAAACAACAATCTTTTAAAATTCTTCCCATGTTGGAATTATTTTTATGAATTGGAGTTATTGTTACGTCAGATTACCACGGCTTAGATACAGAAATAATTTCAGTTAATAAACAATAATCTTTTAAAATGCTTTTCCATGTTGGAATTATTTTTATGAATCGGAATTACTTTGGACTGCTTGTCATATGAGATCATCAAGGCTCAGATACAGATATAATTTCAATTCATAAACGATATTCTTTTAAAATTCTTTTTTCATGTGGGAATTATTTTTATAATTCTTCACACCAGGTTTCTATCATCACTTTTTTTAAAAAATCTTTTCATTAATTAACCAAGCCCTCTTGTAGGAACAGAACTTAATTAAAAATACGCACAAGAAAACCAAGATCCGGGTCATTATAATTTGTTACTCAGTAAACAAGCAGTCCCTGCGACAGAATTTGCAAAATGTTTCTTTAGCAGTTTCACATCTGACTAAAAAAACAGGGGAACGTCTCGCAGAACTGTCATCCAAGCTCGTTACAGAAACACCAGTAAAGTGTCAAAAAAGCCTCCTCTTACGTAACGCCACCTGGTGGGGCTTCCCAAATTAGGGTGCCCCCCGCCTACTTCCAAAGTTTAATACGGTCCCGGGGTCCGTATTTCGGGATAGCGCCAGACTCGAGCGAAGTGCAGCAGCTTTTTTTCCCGACTCGCCCGACCAGTCGTGGATGGTGTGGAATTTTGCAACTTGGATTACCTCTGAAAAAAGGAATTAATCCCTTGGATTAAGGAGATTTCCGCCACAGGATATGGGGTGAGTGATTTGCGGAAAACTCTCTTGTTGTATGGAATGGTAATACCAACACTCGTACATTCACAGCTAAGTTGAACATTTAAATTACACACATTTGAAATACTGGAACAGCAAGCAAAAAAGGACTAGATTTTTTTCGAGTAATTTGTAAAACTTCACAACTTTTAAAAGTTTCTATTTTAATGAAAAGCCCGAAGAGGAGAAAAAAGAGAGGAAAAAAAGAAAACTATCAAACTGGGTTACAATTTTAGTTCTGTTTTAATGATACCCTTTGAGATCTTTCTAAGGTACTGTTGTAATAAGAGATCAGTTAAATTATACGGATTTTGCCAATTATAGTCATATTATTACTCTCAATACAAATATATATTGGCAAAATTGAAATGCACTATAAATTAATAATTTTACTGAAATGCGAATTAAATGGTAACTAAATAATAATGCGAAATAGTGAAGAAAACAACCTCATTGAATGAGAAAATGTAGTTCAATTTAAGTGCATCAATATTATTGTAACTATCAGTTTGTTTCCGTTGAGCACAACAGATTGAAAATTCGACAAGAAAAAGAAAAATAAGTAAATAACCTGACTAGAAAAAAAAATTGCATTTCCAGAAATAGGAAAAAATAATGATGGAAGGGATATATTTTGGAAGTAACTATTCCATTAGAATCAGTTCGGTTTTTAGAAAGTTTTTTAGTCCTTTTTAGAAATCAGATTCTTCCAATTCTAAAACGGAACAATATTAATGAAACAATGCAGTACATAGATCAAATTTTGTTTGACACTGAAATTGTAGCAATACGCTTTACAGGAACATCGCACAAATATTGCATTTTTTAAAAAAAATAGAGCGTTAACTGGATATAGGCAAGAACGAAGCAACAAATATATTTTATAAATGTTTCCTCTTTCTGCGTATAATCTGAAAGACTAAAACAAAATTGAAACGGGCGCTTTTTGAAAGCAAACGTATTGGTGCAAAAAATCTATTCAGATATGCATGTGCAGCTTTCAGAGTCCACAATTTCACTCGTCGTCGAATATTTTAAGATGGTGAAACAGCATGTAAAGGAATTCGTAGATTTTTCTCGTTTCAGTCGCCTCTCTTCCTATATATCTCCCTCACTTCCTACAGAACTTGGAAAGTCCTTGAATTTAAGTTTGCTTTATCTTTCTTCCCAAAAGACATGTAATAACCACACTCATGACCTAGATTTTTTAGCAGAATTCCACGAAACTTGAATTTTTTTGTTTTGGAAGATAAGACACATAGAGAGTAATTTTTTCTAAGACACGGAGAATGACGAATTTCAAATTGTTCTTACAATTTTCAATGATAGAAATTAAAAACGTCCTAATAGTTTGAGACAATAAGTTATTTTCAGTAAAATAACATCAAGGACCTGATCATACTGAATCTGCACGATGTAGATACATAGACGATATAAAACCCAAGGAGGACCAATAACACTTTTCATATTTTAAATCAAATTATACAATTTCATGAAGTAATATTTCTTTTTATTTTGTGATAAAATTCCAGTCTAAATTTCTTTTTATTTGATTACGTTTCCAAAGGATATTGTTTTAGCTTGGCCTCCAGACTATAGTTTTTTTAAATTTAATTTTTTCCTTTTCAAATAAAAACCAAGAAGGTACAATAATACTTTTAATATTTGAATCAAAATGTACAATTCATGAAGTAATATTTATACTTATTTTGTAATAAAATTCCAGATTAAATTTTTTTTATTTTCTTATATTTCCTTTTATTTCTTATATTCCGTGGTTTTAGCTTCGCCAGCAGACGATAGTTTCTCTCAAAAACTTTTTAATGATTTTGCTTCTTTAAAATGTTTTTAAAGCTAGAAAATGGGTAAACGTTAAGATATTGTTAATCTCTTGATAGGAAACATTATTAAAAGAACAAAATTTTTTTATAAGAGCTAGAAATTACAAAACTGACCATTTCATTTTGTTTTTTGTACACTGTTGTTCTTTCCTCTTTGACGTTGTTCGATACTCGATTTGTATCAATAATTGTTCCATATAGTATATTCGCACTTACCTCGTCGTGCAAGTGTTTTCAGATTGTATAGAGCAAAACTGCGAGATCTGATGTCAGTTTGTAGTACAAAATTAGAACTGAATTCACCTGCTCGTGTTCGGATATTCGCGGGTTTCGTATTCAAAAGCTCAGAAGCTTCCAACTGAAATACTAATTTAAGAAATCAAATAAATTCGATTTTTTTTTGCTCGGAAAAGATACTTAATAAAAATCAAGAATATACATAAAATTTCATATTTCTGAAAAGTTTACATAAAATTAGGGAGCAAAAAGAAGATGTAACGATAATGACGAGACTTTGAACCTGTTCTTTCTCGCATTAGCATATTCTTATAATCATGTCCATATTTAAAATAAATAATATAAGGTAAATTAACAGTATCTAATATTATTAGTAATTCTGTATTTGATTGATTTTCTGTTATATTATGATTAAAATATCATATTTTAAAAAGATTACGAAACATTAGTTCAATCGCTAAAAGATTTTGCTTTTTAAATAATATTACATTTTTTGAAACTTTCGAATTCAAGAAGATGAAAACCAATCTGAGTTAGAAATTAGCGGATCAATCAGAATAAGCCTAAATCATTTAGCTCTCTCTGTACGTTGTACGTTGTTCGTTGTACGTCTTGTACGTTGAGTATTCAGAATTCAGTGTTAGACATATCTTTTATATTTCCATAACCAGTGAAATTTTTTTTTATTATTGTTAAATTCAGGAAATTCGTACTTTTAAGTCGAAATTTAGTTCGATACAATGCGAAAAACTTGGATGTAATCTTCTGATTGGAAATATTTACTTTTCGATAATTCCATTAATTTTAACTTTTTCCCACAAAGGGAAACTTTGGGTTGTTGTTTCAAATTTTAATTTTCTTCAAAAGTGTTACGACGTTCTTGAACATATCAGTTAAAAATATACAAGCTAGTAAAAAGAAAATTGATATTTCTCTTGAAATATTTTTTTCCTACCATTTAATATGTCGACACTTTATTTTCTTTACCATCGACATAAATATTATTTATTATATTATTTATTATAAAAATATTATTATTTTTATCGACAAAAATATTGTTTTTATATTTTTGTAAATGTCTAAATTATTCTGAAATTAATGTAAAAAATTTTAAATCATTTTTATAGGCATTTAACTTGATAGTAATTAAACGTAATTCCTTAAAGTAAATTAAAACAAAATTAAGCAAATAATTTAAATAATTTTTCATAAATTATCAAAATAGAGTATAAGTAAATATATAATCCTGACTTCGATTATTTTATTATTTTATCTTCTATTTTTAAAAATAATGAAATGAATCTCATTAAGTGAAGCCATTCGAGCAGTAAAATTGAGCTGCTTAATTTACTTAATTATATAAATAGATTTCATGTAATAAATAATTACATGAAATCTATTTATACTCGAATTTAACTCTAATTTTAACAGATAAAAAAGCCACTAATGATATTCATGTTGATGAAAGTTAAAAGTAAACTAAAAATACTAATATAGTTAATATTAAAATTATAAACAAATTTTTTCAGTTCTTTTAACCTTTAATTGGTTAATTTTTTATTAATTTTTTGAATCGTTTTGTATTGCTACTTCAAATGCTACTATTATAATTTTCCTATAATTATCAACTGAGAAAATAAACTTTTCTTGTAAATCTAAAAAAATGTTTGAAGGATTCCATAAAATGAAAATCAATTCCTCTAAATTGCGATATAATGACACGAATACACTACTACTAACAAAATAAATATTTAAACCTGCATAAATTTAATTTATAATAATTGCGTCAAATAATTATTTCTAACAAAAAGTCTAAATGCATTTCTTATTTATTTTTTGCCACAGGATCTGGAACATAAGAATGCCAAACTATTAAATCATATTGATAAAAAAAAACTTTTTAAGACACTTTCAAACATTCACAAAGAAGTAATATATACTTTCATTCAAAGATGAAACTTTGTTAAAGTGGTAATACAATGGAATCAGCTCTCGGGGCATCAAGGTCACGTGTCAAACTTAGCTGCACATGACATTTAACATCTAAATGCATGTTATTTTATGCAGTGCTGTGATGCCCTTCTCTTTTTCCTCCTGTAAGATACTCAAAAGATTCCAAAATTGAATTGGAGCGGAACATTTGATGGATATCATATGGACATGAGTTGTGTACATTATACTCTTTACATTCGGTTCCATAAAATTAATATTGTTATTTTTATATTTCGACGAAAGTTCTTAAAATGATTCGTATTTGCGAAGAAATTCTGAATTATTAATGTTTTTCATAAGTTTACGATCATTTAAATTTTAGAAGAAACATTTGCTGTGTTAAATTGCGTGGTAATTGCATGCAGCTAGAACTCTAAAAACATGAATTTAGTATTCTTTATGAACAATTAGAATTAAAGATAAGTAGTGAATACTTTACGTTTTTAGCATCTATTAATAATTTCAGTGTTGTTATTATATGAATTATATTTATAAAATGATACACGGATGGTATATATTTTTTGATTTTTTTAAAATTTTAAAATCTATATTATATTCAATAATTTGTAATTTTTTTATTTCTTTAAATATTTTATATTCTGATCTTGTTGCTATAATTTCCTACTTTTTTTCTAGATGAAATCAAAAGTTCTCTTGTTATTCATAATTTTGATTTATTTACATATTCAAGCCTTTTATTGTAAATGGAATTCTTTAACATTCTTAAAAACTTGAATAATTTTGCAAAAAATACAACTTCCGATTTATTATTTTTGAGCAACTAATTCACTTAGCATTATTCATGATTTAGGAACATTTATTTTATTTATATTTGTTGCATTTAGAAATTTGTAGACTGAAAGGAATATTTTGACAAAGATTTGGGACAGTAAGAAACATTTCTAACTGTGTGTGAATTCTCGAAAATAGTTGCGAAAGGATTTCAAATATTTTTCAAAAGATTACTTATCTTCATTGGAATCGAAAAATTCAATATCGCCATCATCAGCAAACTTTTTGAAGAATACAGTTCCTTATTCTGAAGCGAAAAGATAAAAAAAGGATACACATCCATGGGGCATCCAGCGGCAAACACTCATTAAAGCAATAACAACAAACTATAATTAATTTGAATATTATTAATAATTAATATATATAAATTTTTTTGAATTTTATAAATATGGAGAAAAACGATTACAAGTTTTATCCTAACTATAAATAAAAATTTTGTTAAGCATTAAAGTTAAAAATCATTATTGAGATTTTAAATCTTGAAAATTCAGTTAGAAATATTTATTTCGAAAATTAAATTTGGCAGTTCACATAAATTTTGAAATTTTACTAAAAAACTAATTAAGTTTATTGATAATATCATTTATGATTTGTGTTTTCGTATGGTTAGCTTTAAATAACATAACATTGCATTAGGTTTTGATATTTGAATGTTAATAAGTATAAACATAGCTATATGATTTTGTTTGAAGAGTAATTTCATATAGTTTTGTTTGATTTTTTCTCATCATCATTCTGTATGTAAATAAACATTAAAAATCTCTTTTAAAAGACAGAACAGTTTTAATTTTATTTGCATTTTTCTTTCAATAAAAAAGCCTTTTGATTCCACTGCACACAAAAATTTTCGAAATAACTGACACATTTAACTAATATGTGAGAGTGTAAGTTTTAAAAAGTAAAGCTAAAATAAGATTTCAGCTCGAAAAGATTTAGTTTTCAAATAATTTTCTAATCACATGTTCTCATTTTTTTTCAGAAATTCAGAAATTTAGTTGCATGACCGCCTTCACTGGTTTTAATGGTTTGCTTTTTTTTAAAAAAAAATATTTCATTTCAAAGATAAAATTAAATAATTTATGAATAAAACTTTCTACAAAATGGATAAAAACTTTCTGGCTACTTTTGCTCTATGTTAGAGAACTTATAACAGAAACGATTACTCGTTATGTTTGTTTCTTTTTGTAACAATCTTGATATAAACCATATTTTTGACATGCAAGACATTAATTTATATAATCTTCTGAGTTTTACATCGTTATGTTTCACACCATTTGCTTGTTACTGTTTTCATATTTGGTATTAAAGGTTGTTTTTCCTGAATAAAAATTCTTTTGCCGTTACAAGTTAATTTCTTAAACAAATGCGAAATAAAATTAGTTTTTAGGAATGGTATTTCTATTCTTTATTCAGTGGAAAAATAAAGGAATTAAAATTTCCTTAATTTAGTGAATAGATGAGAGACCTCTTATAATAACCCGGCTGAGATATTTAGCATAATTTAACTATTAATATCTTGTTTATATGATGAATTCGCTGTAATGTAATTGTAATGTCAAAAAAAAAAGAAAAAAAACATTTATATGTTTCGAAAATCATATTCTTTTATTTGTAACACCATCATCATTATCATATTCATATATTATTTGGCCTCAGTTAAATTAGAAAATAGAAAATTAAAAAAAATAAATAAATAGGAAGCTTTAAATAAACAGTTAAGCTATAATAGTAAACTTAAATTCACTCAGAATACCTTATTAATAATATTTAATATATTTTATAAAATCTTGCAAAAAATTACACAAATTGAAATATATATTTTTCAAGTCAGTATTCTTTTTTTTACCAGTCCGTGTTTTAAAATGTTTAATCTATAATCCTCTTCAAAAAAATGAATAATTTGCTATCAATAAAATCTTAGATTGCTCTAAGCTAGAAGATGATTAGATAATTAGATGCTTAAAACTAAGTTGCCACTCTAGTGTAATATGATTGTTTCTAGCAGTCTTATAAACAGTGCTTGAACAGTGTTATCAAATGAGAACTAACGGGACCGAAAACTATATTATGCAACTTTTATTTCTTTGCAGGTGATTTATTTTTCCGTTACATAATTTTCCTTTCTATTACAAGAAGAAATTATATTTGCCTTAATAAGCAATATAACTATAGATCCTCAATGAGTCGGAAAGGTTATATAGACGAGTACTTTGTTTCGATGCTTGATAAAATAGAATATTATACATTTTTAAAAAAATTCTGTCGCATAAAATAATATTTTAAAATCTAATTAAACCTTAAAAATTGCTCCACAATTCTCAAAGGCTTCTTAAAAAAACAGTGCTTCAAAATTTGCAGTTCGAAAGTTCAATAAAATCCAAAAATCAATCTAAATTTCCAGCACAGAACAATGGAATGAATGGATTTTGCATATCAACCTATGGACGAGTTTACTGTTTTGTTTATTTGGGATAATGTAGGAGTTCCACTATACCGGCCGATTTCCGGTGTAATGATTCGTAATGTCAGTAGAAATCTTCAAAATTTCAACACTGTGTTTGCAGAAGTTAATTAATGTTTAAAGTAGAATTTTTTAAAGTTATGGCTAAAGGATACTTTGAAATATTAAATATGATGTTCCTTTTGCTGTAGCTTTCAATGTTTACTTAAAATATGAACCTCATTTTGTGGAAAGGCTGTCATAAATGTTTGTTATAGCTCTTTTTGGCGACTTCTAAGGCTTGTTTGGAGGTAAAATTTTTAACCAAATGATTATGCGTTTCATATGTGATGAGAACAATCTTATTGTAGAGGATAATATTTGAGCACTCCTCCACCCAGACTGACACACACTTCCGGCTACTTATGACCTTTTTTTCCCCTCTATGTATTTTTTTCTATTTTGTATTGTTTTCTTTGTTGTCCTGTCCAGCGTATGTTTCTTTTTCATTTTTATTTGTTTTTGTACCTGATACTTGTTTTTGTCCTTTGTTAAAAAATAAAATTCACCTCCATCCATCCAAACCGGAAAGGAGCCAAATGGCTCTAGACACGGGGATGCAGGTGATGTAATGTAATGTTGGTTAAATCTTTAACCAAACGATATAGCTAACTTCAATCACTCTATATGGAATTTAGGCATTTTGTATAAAAAGAATTAAGCGAACTCGAAAAACACAGAATTGAACGCCTTGTGTACTAAAGTAGAACTGGTTCAAACTTGGGGCGCTTGATACAGTATCCAAACGCATTTGGCGATTGCTTAAATCGGAGGGTTACCGGAAAATGGCATATGAATTCAAAATAAACAAAACAGAAAACTCGTCTATATGGATAATTAAAATAAAACAAATGTTTTAATCAATTTGTCAATCAAGTGAAATATCAATCGGAATAAAACATCTTCTTCAAATTAATATTTCACTTCTTTCATACTTCACTTCTCACACTTTATCATGTCTTCTATTTGTAATGGAGAAATTAATGTGATGTCACGGTAGCCTGAGGAATATTACACCTAAATATGCAATTAATTGTTGCGATGTTTGACACACTGCGCATGCGCTTGTCACCTAAGATCTTGCGCTTTACTATGTCGCCATGTTTACATTTTGAGAAAAAGTTTTGAATAAAAAGAATTCGTTATTATTCAATCCTTGGTTGTTATAATACATTAAAAACAAGAAAGATTGTCGCATAAAAACGTGGAAATTCAAGGGGAAACTTTAAGCCTACATCATTCTGCGTTCTTTTCTCTTTTTGACCTAAAGGTTTTTCAACGCGCTGATGTAGATTATTGTATTGTAAACGCACTTATAAAAATAAAAAAGTAATATAAAGAATAATGTCAATAAAAGTGATATATATTATAAATTCATAAACGTCAATGTAACTTAAAGTTATTCGATGAATGCTAACGAAAATGAATGATGATAATATGGATAACAAAAAGGCAATAAATAAATGAAACAAAATTTATGAATTAACAAAACGAGATAACTGTATTAAATCTATTACAACAAATAAAATATAAAGCAAAGAAAAAATAATTTTAATCAGCAAAATAGAATTGTTCTGAGCATCACGTTCGTAATAATTTCGAATTTGAATCACAGCGGCTCACTTTACGTGTATGACATAAGCATGCATTGACTCCATTGAGCATATTTTTGAGGTAAATAATGTATTCGAAAGTAGAAATTTTGATACATAACTATTTTCGTAAATATTACAGAAGATGATATGATGCTGCAATTTCTATAATTAATTATTCCATTATTAGTAGTTTGTTGCAGTTGATTCAATATTTACACGGCAAATTACACATTCTTTGTTACATTTTCTTGTAGTGAAACACAGAAAATTTTATTTTGTTCCAAATAACGTAGTCTTGTGGAATTTGCAAATAATTGCTTCTAGCCTGCCATTTTATATCAGAATTTTGTTTCAATGCAACACAAAATAAAATTTGAAGTATTTATAAAGGGTATTAAACATTAATAACTTTGGATATTTGAATTGTGGAAAATGTAGTTTAGATCGAATATAATATATAAATTTAGAACGTAAAAAGCAGAATTACTTTTAGTATATCACTCCGTAGATGTATAAAAATATTTGTGCACCTGAATATTCGATCAGAAGAAGCTTTTAAATATAAAAAAATATTTATTTCTGTTTTAGCCTTGCTTTCTTTTAAAAACTTAGGATCATTTTATAATATAAAACTATAACAGTATGAATATTATTTATTTAATAATTTATTGGATTCTAAGCAAATATACTCTCATGAAATGTGTATCAGAAAAGGTAGAATTGCACAATTTCATATATTCTTAAAATATTCGAAAAAAATTCGGCATAAATTAATATAAAAAGTGCAGATTATGAACGACTGCCCTGAGAGTGAAAAAATATGAATTTAAAATAACGCAAAGTATCAAAAAATTAGAAAGAAATAATATCTCAATATTGAAAATGTTACAAAGTGCTAAAATGTGCATATAAAAATTATAACGCTAGAAAAATAAAAAAGTATTAATAATTTTTAATTACTTAATATAAAATTAATGTGTTTTGGAAAAACAATTGGTATAAAATAAGATTGTAACTGTAGATGGAGTAGAAAGTATTTTCCATTTCTTGGAATTTTTTTCAGTATTAAATGTTTTAATTTTCTAAAAAAAATAGTTATTTCAAGTATCCAACATAAGCATTACCTGATTTTATTGAAAAATTCTCTTGAAAATTTAAAATACTTAATTATTCTAGAATGTGCAATTTCAATTCGTAATATTGTTTAAAATATATAAAATAACTGACATTTTTAGATGAAAACTACCCATAAATTTTGAAAAGTGACTGATTTATATTTTAAATTTAAAAATTAAAGTGATTTTAAATTAATGTAATTTTTTCATCCATTTTATGAAACCATCGAGTTTGTTTTGTGAGATATTTCTGGCACAAGGTTCAATAAAAACGAATTTTTAAAGATTAACTTTATGAGCACTCTACTCAAAATCTGTATGCATTTTTTAAAAAAGGACATGTTTAATATTCTGTCCAAAATTGTTCTTCTGAAATATTTGTTCTGAGTGGCAACGTCTCACAGTCCTGAAGCATTTTTAAAATGTTCAAATGTTTCTTGATAGTGACTTTTATGAAAGTCATGGATAAAATTTCGTTTAAATGTTTTCATTAAGCGGTTGCTTATTGAGTATCAAAAAGAATTTTTAATATTGTTTCAGTCTGATATCTTTCAAGTTCCAGCTTATTATTATTTTATAAACCAAATGGAAATTAAAGGCTAGTAAAAGAATATAAATGGGTTCAAATTAAAAAAGAGCATATAATAAGCTCGAAAATTTATAAATTAAAAAAGAGTATATAATAAGTTTAAAAACATATAATATTAAAAAATTGTCTGTAAAAAGCGTTCAACTCTGCAAAAAGTGCATCACGTATGTGAATATTTAAATATATATTTCAGATATGTTATTTTTTATATTTGCAACATTCGTAATTATTATTTATTTGTTCTGTAAAAATCGTTTGCTTTTATTCTTTTCATGTGTTCGTGTTTAAATTTGAATAAAATTCCGATTAAAATGGGAATACATTTTTTGTAAAGCCAGTATGTGTTAGTTGAGTAAATGGTTAGTTAAAATAGAGCAAGTTTTACTCCTTAATAAGCAAATTTATCGTTATGTACATGGGATTTATAATTTTATTGTTTAAGTGATCTCGGTACGTGCTTAAACTCTGCTACTGATTTTAACAAATAAGTTGTTTAAATCTAGCTAGATCTCTTGTAGTTATTTTCTTTAAATACAAGAGATCATAGAGATTCAAGAGATCTTCAAGAGATTTTCCTATTCATAGTAAAGATATTTCAGTTGATTTCTTATGAAATTATCATGTGGGGATTAATTTTAAACAATCGAGGAATCTTCGTTTCGATTTCTTGGGTTTCTTTCTAAAATGGAATTTATTTTACTGAAAAACAATTCAAATGATGTAAGTTAATTTGAATGAAAGATCAAATTTATAAAGCTGGGTAGTATTCGTGTTACAAGATCTGACTTTGTTAAAAATAAAGAGCATTAATTTTGAAATATGGTTCGAAATTCACAAAATATATTCATAAAATCTCTTAGGAAGTTTCCTTTCATGATTATAATAAAGAAAATTTTTTCTGAATTTTCAATTAATTCTCTGCATTTTGGGAGATTCTCATTTCGTAAACAAAAATTGTCTGCCATTTCAAAACCGAGATTCTTTCTGAAGCTCATTATTTAAGTAAAGTTTTTTTGTCTTAAATAGACTATTAACTATGGATAATGCATTTGTTAATGAGTAAATAATGGTATTAAAGTGTTTATATTTTCATGGTATGATGTTTATGTTAGAAATCAGAGTATTTTGATAAGAAAAAATCCTGATCTTAAATTACAAACCCTAAATATCAGACATAATTTTCTAAAAGAACCAGTAATAGATATTCGCAAAGATACGCTTTATTTTAATTGAAAAACATTGTATCCGCAGCAATGTATCATATATATTTTAAATTGATGCTTATGTTTTGGGATTTTGTATATATCTTTGATAATTTTTTTAATTATCCTCAAATTCTGTTTTGTTTTA
>BGPR01030036.1:0-18921 GCA_013235015.1 Araneus ventricosus
GAAGATCTGCAAAAATTTTCCGAAAGTCGTGTCATGAGAACCATTGCTATAGGTAGATTTTCCTATAAGGAATCTACCTAAAAATTGCACGGAAATAAGATCAACATGACTGAAAAGCTAATTTTTTATTTAAATTTTAAAATGGTGTAAAAATGGTTTATGTGCGATAATATGCTCCGAAGATATTTAGGAAAAACATTAAAATTTTGATTAATGTTTAATTAATTAAACATCTAATTGATATTTTGTGTGAAGACCCCTTTATTAGTAAGCACCTACTACACAAGAAGTAACTACGTGTCGGATTCGGCAGCCCAACTGTCTACCCCTTGGAGCGATCTTTGCGTAACACAAATTGCATGCGGCATCACAAAGTTTACTGATAATATGCCAGCATTATCGTTATCATGCTAAGCATCATTAGCATCAAACATTATCATGTTAAATTAGCTGAGGTTTATTTTAGCTATATTAACGCCCCGTTTTGAAGGAACACGAGGGCAATTTCAGGATGGAACTCGCAAATTTTGAACCGCGGTTAGATGACGACACCTGAGCTGTCAGGCAATCTCGAAACTTCCACACCAAAGGGAAGACGGTTGGTGTCCTGTGTATGATTTAATAATGACGGATCTTCGGTGGAATCGGGTTTCGAACCTGGAACCCTTCGTCCCCCAAGCCGAGACCGCACCACTATGCCACTGCGGCCTCAAAATATATTGTAACGAAATTGTCTTGTGGGTGTACGTGATTACAGTCCATTAAGCAGGATTAAAAAAATAAAGCACTTTATTTTACAAATACTCTAAGAAAAGAAACGAAGCACAAGTATTAACACAGCAGTCATAAAAATTCACACCAGTGATCGCCAATATATCTCAAAACAGCGCTCACAGGTTTCTTATCAGTTCACCAGCTTGCTTGCTGATCAAATTCCAACTGACTCTTCTTGGCTTGAGAGCTTGCTTTTATACTTTTTCAACAGGAAGTGACTTCATTACGTAGGAAGTGACGTAATCTCTAGAAAGTTCATGGAACCAGTAGAAATAGGTGGAAAGCTTGACGTCCTTCTAGAAAATTCCTTTTGTAGCCAAAGTCGCCAACTTTGCCGCCAAGTCGCTAAATTTGTCGCGAAGTTCGCCAAATTTATCGACAAGTTTGTCGACAAGATTAGCATCTCAGGGCAACGACTTTATAGCTTTGTAACAATATTAGACTGAGTTAGTTTTCCAACTATAGTTGATAGACTATGTAATTTCAAACTTTTGTTAAAGGAGGAAGACGGTAAACTAGTTGGAAACTCACTCTGCATTGCAGAGTGAGAACAGAGTGAGTGAGATAACAGCAATATTTCAAATCCCAAGAATTAGGAATTTTTTTATTTGAATTTGTTTTTTAAGTTTCTGTCTTCATCTCCAAAGGCTGGGTTCAGTAATCCGGGACCTCGTTCAAGAAGGATGTAAAACTTTTATTTATTATGCATTCAAAATGCATCTAATTTCCCCTAATTTTGAGAAAATTCTTCGAATCCAAATTATTTCATGATTATTCCTGCTAACTAGTATTGAAGACCCTTACTAAAGAGAATTTTGTGTTCCAGACACACTTTACACGAATAGTTATTGTGATTTTTTGATATAGAGTTTCAAATGATAAATATTACGAATAGTTACTGAGAATAAATATTGCCCCAAGCTCTCAAATGGAGTCGCAGATTATAGTTTCAAACGGGATTCAATGAAACTATTATTCGTAAAATCAGAATTTTTTTTCCTTTCTTATTTAAATGCTTTTCTGTAAATTTAACATCTGATTATATTTAAAAAGAATTTATGAATGGTCTCTATTATATTACTAAAAAAGAGGCTTATCTTGATGCAAAATCATTTCAATTTCAAATAAATTTTCACATAATAACAGAGTATTCGTTAAAAGTTCCTTGGAATTGCTTTACAATTCTTTAATAGGAACTCTCATTTCAAATTCGTTTAGAATGCAAATAGAAACAGCTGCTATATTGCTTGTATATTTTTATATTGTTATGGAAAAACGTTTATTTTCACTTACATTCTTATATTTTAGTTTTTGTTTTCTGTGTTGAGACCAAAATATAACACTTAGAACACATTTTCTGATTCTTGAATTGTAAAGAATACTTAATTTTGGAAACTACCTAACACTTATTTTATTTATTAATAAAATTTTTATTTTATTTTTGATTATAAATATTTAATATTTTAATTAATATTTTATACTATTTATTAATTTTAATTAATTATTATATTTAATAACACGAATTTAATTATTTTTAATTAATTATAGTATCTATATAATTTATATTTTATAATAAAAATTAAAGTTAAAATGAAGAGAAATCTTTGAATTCTACTATGACTCATATTATGTATGGATCAGAATGTAAATGTCTTCTTAACTTTTCTTTACAAGCTGGTGCAGCTGCAGCTTCAGTAAACAGTTTCGATTTCACCCCTTTCCACTTCTCCCTCCTCCCTGAACTAATCTTTATTTACCCTAATCACCAAAATCCTGCTCCTCAGCTATCAGAAGTCCAATTTTGCATATTTTAACCCTTAAATGTCCAGTATTGTCTTTAAGCAACATACCCAGTTTTCGCTTCTAAAATCTTGAGAATTATTTTTTTTCCAAGCAAATGTGCACTCCCTATTTTTAAATAAATTTTTATTGAAAAATAGAGAATGTCTTTTGCAATTTCAAAATACCGATTCTGTGGGGAGATGGGTAATCAGGACTGAGTCTATGGTCTTAAATAGAGTGTGCCGGTAACTTTAATTTTTTTTTAAAGCTCTAATGCGTGTTGTTGCCCATAGGCTACATACTTAAAACGTTATTAAATCAATTTACAACATATAGATGACATCAAAATACCTTCAGATTTTGTGGGGGAGATGGGCAATAAGGACTGAGTCTATGGTCTTGATTAGAGTGTGCCGGTAACCTTAATTTTTTTAAAGCTCTAATGCGTGTTGTTGATATAGGCTGCATACTTAAAATGTTATTAAATCAATTTACAACATATAGATGACATCAAAATACCTTCAGATTCTGTGGGGAGATGGGCAATCAGGACTGAGTCTATGGTCTTGATTAGAGTGTGCCGGTAACTTTAATTTTTTAAAAGCTCTAATGCGTGTTGTTGCCCATAGGCTGCATACTTAAAATGTTATTAAATCAATTTACAACATATAGATGGCAGCCTGAGTGCTGTTGAAAAATAAATAATTATATTTTTTACTCCCGGCCGCATCTATTTTGCTTTGTTTGTACGCTTGGGAATATCATAATTTGCTCTGTAATATTTAAGGAAATTCCTTACACGTATTTTAGTTCTTAAAATTCATTCGTGCTTAATATTACAGAATTTCACCAAGGACTTTTTTTCTCAACTAAAGCCCAGAGTTTTCGATATGTAACAAGCTATTTTTTAGCCGTAGACCATACTTAAAATAAAATAGGATTTTTTGAAGAATTTTTCCCATGTTTTATTCAACAAATGAAACTCGAAAAACATTTTTAAATCAATGTTTGAAAAACTCGGCATTTAAGGATTAATATTTTTAATCTCAACCGCATTTCCGGATGGTTAAAGTATCGTAGTTGTAGGTCGAAGGAAAAAAAAGAACCGAATTAATCGCTGTCGAAAAATAAAATTACAGCATGCGATATATTACGCTATTGAAATTCTTTTGGCTGTCCTGTAAAATATTAAAATTGTTACTTACGAAACTTCACCTCTGACGTAAAGAATTAAAATAATGATTTTACTTGATCAAAATTTAGCTTACAACCACATTTTCTGTTTCCATTCACTTTTATCACACGAAACCTTGTTTCTATTCAAGTTAACACAAGAATTCTGAGAATTTAAAACTCCGTTATTTTCTGATTTAGATATTCAATGTTAGCCTTTTCCTTACACGAGATAAAGATGTTGCACAAGTTAAATTTTACTTGAGAGTGCAGGCTGACAAAAATATATTCTCGGATTGTTGCTAATCTGCTTTGTCTCATCACTTCGCTGATAGATTTATTCCCCAGCCCATTTGTTTATACCTTCGTGTGGTCAATAGATTGTTAATGAATATGTGGCAGTGCGTAGTTTAGAACTTGGGACCTTTGTGTTTTGAGTCAAGTACGCTAACGACTAGATAAAAAGAATTCCCATTGTCCGGATGCGGATACTGACTTATATACATCACAGAATAATATGGAGCACGGTTTACTACAGGAGCATCCCCCAGATTGTTAGATATTATCTGAATATCAATGAAGCGATAATTGTGCTGCGTGCATATGCGCAGATTGTTAGCTCCCATTTGTATATGCTCAGACACGTGCAGGCTTTGTGCTGTGAAGTGCGTTACAGACTTTGTGCTATGAAATGGTCATAGTCTTTAAATTGGGAGAGCTTGTTGTAGAGGTTGAAGCACTGCCATTTGTCGAATGTAGAAGATGGAAAATTATGTTTGGGGCTGCTATCTATTAGTGGGACCGTAAGTAGTTGCTGCGTGTTCTTCGTCCGGTAGTGTTTTGAGTCAAGTATGCTAACCACTAGACGAAAGGAATTCCCACTGTCCGGAGGCGGATACTGGCTTATATACATCACAGAATGAGATGGAGCACAGTGTAGTGCAAGGAAAAATGTGTCCGTTCGAGATGCCAAAAAAAAGACTATACATATCTTTCAGTGATTGGAAACTAGGTATAACATTTTCCAATTTTTCTCCGAAATCTGCATTTTAAAAATATACTTTAAGATTTAACCCCTCCCGTTACATAAGTATGGCCCGCTGAATTTATGAGCAGGGAAAACAACCTTCTGTTTCTTCGAGAAAATCCCCATTTTAAATAGATATTTTGAGATTTATCCAACTATAAATAGCTAATTTAGCGTAAAAGTACAAATATGATCAAGTATTAAAACTTAAAAGTACAGTGAAACTTTCTGAAAGATATGACTTTCCGAATGCCCTACCTTAATGTTTTCGCAGAGAAGGATAAATAGTCACAGTTATGGCTCATAAAACTGGAAAGCCTCGTAGACTGGACGCGAAACAATTCAAAATGCATATCTCGAGGGTACAACTTAACTCAATTATGGGTGTAACTCCGTTTCTGCAATTTTGTCGGGGAAATTATAGTTTCAAATCAACGTCGCCTCTGCCAAATTTTAAGCCGATATCTCGAGAAAATAAAACCGCAAGTGTTAAAGACTTCATGATCGATAAATTGACTGATCGGATTTCTGCTCGTTTTAGTTGAGTCAATTTCATGCAAAGAGATATTAATTATTAGCATGTGTTTTAGATTAGCGTGTTTGTTTAAGGATGGAAAGTGTCTTTATAACAACATACATAACAATTATAATAAAATATATTTTATAGTGCTTTCGTAAGTAAGTGCTCTTATTCATAAGAGAAAGAGATAAATTATTATCACATATCACAACATTTGAATCGCAAAGCCCACCAAAAAATTTTATCAATTTCGTATCAAACGAATAATAAATTGCAAGAAAGTTTAACGACCAAAGACATTTTGTGATGTAAAGGTAAGATTTAACTTCTAAGTAAGCAGCAAAATTCCTTGTTTAAAATTATTTTCTTTTTATTTATATATATAACATAACACCACTTCATGTTCCCGTATATAGAATCATTATGATTCTTTGTAATCAGTTTAGATGGACATGAAGTGGAAGCCTACCAGAAAAAAATTAGATAACAATTTAGCAACCTAAAGGAAAAGGAAACATTTTCAAATAATTTAAATATCTAAAACAAGGAAACTTAAATAATAGAAGAAATATCCACAGTATCGCTAGAAGAGTCTCTATTAGTAGAAGAGTCCATGGTATCACTAGAGAGACTTTCTTGATAGTTTTACTTATCTTGATTTTGTTCTTTTTTAATGTTGATTACTGAACAATTAAAGAATGAAATAAAAGAGAGAAGTTGGCAGATCTGATTTTTAAGGACCTGGACTGATGGCTGCTGACAAGCACAAACCTAACAATATTGTAAATTTTATTTATTTAGTAATCATTCCCATTAGTCCAGTTTAATTGTACTATAGCATGCAAAAAATACATAACAGAAAATTTATTGCTGTAAGTTGTTGAGTCGGCCACACAAAACATGGCACTATATTATTACAAAAATCATTCTGTAGGTGTATGGTGTAAACAGTCCAACACGCAGGATAATTGGTTTAAGGTTTATTCTCAAATATGCAGGAAAAACACGTAGCACAGGTAACATAACTCTTGTACAGACTAGCAACACAAACAAACAACAATTCACTAGTAATAACAGTCAGTAACAGCACTTCCGGATTTAGCAACACAAACAGTCAGCAAAACACTAATAATGACAGTAACAGCACTTTCAATAGCGATCAGTTCACCGGCTTTCCAGCTCGCACTGTAAACGAAACTCCAAAGTCGTTCCTCGAAGGCGTTCGCACTCCGTTTATATACCCTTGCTCGACTGGTTGTTACGTCACATGGAAATATCTAGCATATTCTAGTATCTCCTCTCCTAATGGAGATATCGAGAAAATGATAGCATATTCGTTAATCTTCGATTTATCTCCAATGTCGCCAAGTCGCCAAGGTCAGGGGTCCAGGCCTGACCGCTGCCCGCCACTCCATGCATACCCCTGTAAAACTCCCTTCCCAACTATAAGACTAGCGAGGAAGGAAAGCGACATTACATCTTTGTAACAATATTTTGCACGCAGAGATCGGATCAAAACATCTTTTTTTGTGTTTAAATAAAAGGCTATTAATCTGAGAGGAAAAGTTTAAATTATAAATTTATATGTAGTAAAAATATCTGTAAAATGGGACATATTTTCATGGAAAAAGAAAAACTTTCCTCAGCTAGGTGGCTACGTCAGTTTATCTTGGGTGAAAGCACATGCAGGTAGCACGGGTAAGGAGATGGCTGACCACTTAGCAAAATTAACAACTGAAATTGGTAATGGTTTTAAAATTCCTATTCTTTATTCCTTTCTTAAGAAAAATATAAAACGAGATCTTTTAAATAATTGTAACCTTAGCTGGCGGGACTCCAAAACTGGTAAAAGAGCCAAGGATTTCCTTCCAAATCCTGATCTTGAGTTATTGACTCTTAATAAATATTTGGTTTACTAAGTCACAGGACATAGTCCATTTGTAGTGTACTCCATTATGTTTGTGTGGTATCATTGGTGATGCCGACCATTATATTTTTTATTGTAGATTTACAGCGTATTTTCACCTAACAAAGCCTTCATTGGATAATAAAAATAAATGGTTTATGAATGTTCTAAAAAATAATAGGGCGTTGCTCAGGATAAGAAGGTGCTGTGAAATTCCCAGTGAAATTTGCATCAAATTACAGACTGTGGGGACTGAGTTTGAGTTTTGTCTTTTGGGATGCCATGGCAGGTTGGTTGGTTCTCGTGTATTGGTCATTCTTTACTGTTTTCTGTATGTATATTTTTTCTTTGTGTTTATAATTTCTGTTATGATTCAATTTTACCAAAATCTTTTCTTTTCGATTTAAAAGACTGGATGCTCCAACCAATTACTAATATGCTCTGTATTTTTATATTATAATTTTTTTTAGTTTATTTTTTTTATTTTACTTGAACCTTGTATTTTGTTGTTTTCCACTGTGTGCCTTGGTTTTTTTTCAATTTTATTTTTTCTAACTGTGGCCTTTATTTGGCGTTGTAATTTGTTTTTATCTACTTTTGTATCGTTTTATTTTTATGCGTGTGTGCTGGATTTTTCCTGTTGTTTGTTTCAATTATTTGCAACCGTTTCCTTTTGTTTAAACTAGTGTGAAATCTATTTTTATATTTGTTATCTGTAACTTCTGCCATTTACTTTGTGAGTATTTTAATTTATTTTTTATTTATTTTTTAATTTCTTGTGGGCCT
The DNA here is from genome assembly GCA_013235015.1 of Araneus ventricosus. Lineage (NCBI taxonomy): Eukaryota > Metazoa > Arthropoda > Arachnida > Araneae > Araneidae > Araneus > Araneus ventricosus. The sequence continues at coordinate 7,969 of BGPR01030036.1, forward strand.
CATGTTTCTATCAATTTATCTTTCGTTCTTTTAACTGGAAACGTTTAAATTTTTAAATATTAAAATTTCTTTCAATATTTTATGTAAATTTTGGCCACATTTTCACTATGTCTATCCGTCTGCTGGAATGTTCTCGTCCATGAGACTTAGACTGCACTCTAAAAGCTTAAGGTTGCGTCGGCTCTCCTGGGTATTGAATGAATGAATATTTTCCTGGAAATCATAATTTTGTTTCAATATTATTTCACAATATGTCAAAGATTTCATTATCGATCGCCTTACGCCCTCTTGGGTAGGCTGGGCCGGGGCGGGTTGTAATTAAATGAAAGTAAATTATCGATTAATCGACTGATCGGGTTTCTGCTCATGTCACTTGGGACAATTTCATGTAATGAGATATTAGGTAGAAACGTACATTTTAGATTAATGTGTTGGTTTACGTATGGAAAGCGACTTTATATTAACAACAATGATACGAAAGCATACGTTTATATTGATTTTGCCCATCCGGAAATTAAGGGAAGAGTGATTCTCAAACATTTTTAAATATCGCATATAACACTTTATTCGCAAAAATTCACCACCAATATTCAGGTTCCTATCATACACACAATAAATAAAAAAAAATTTTAATGATCGACAACTTTTCATGATGAAAAGTAAGGTTTATCTCATTAGAAAGTTGTAAAATTAAATTCTTTATTCACTTATTTGAAATTTCTTCATTTTATTTACCATCTTTTTCAGGAGATTATGATTTTGTTTCAATGCTATTTCACAATATGTGAATTCGAATGCCGTTAAACATCCAATTAAACCAAATACTTTTTATAAACATTTAATTTTATTTTTCTCAAAATACTAATAGTACAAATTTATATCAAATAACTTACCCAAATAAAACATAAATAATTTTTAGAACATATTTATGTTGTAATTATTTTTCAGTCATGTTAGATTTTCGTCAGTAGAGGGCATTGGCTTGAATATAATTGTAATTCTTATAATATAATTGCAATTTGTAAAAAATTCTACTATCAAACACTTTTTGAATGCATTTTGAACAACTAGATTTCTTATTGTATAATTGCAATTTTTGTGGATACTAATAAAAGCAGAAACTTGTATAAACAATTCGCGTTCGAAAAAGAAATTCGATAAGAATGTGGTTCCATGCTTAGCGTTGCTTATTTTCTTTTTCAGTTTAATCTAATCTTGTTCTTAAAATTCTTTTAAGTGCGTTCTCTGTTAACTTTGTTGTTGTTGGTTTAATAAATTATTAGTTGATTTTATTGATTCTTGTATCTCTCGAGTCTAGATCAAATCGCACAAACCATTCTTTTTATAATCGATATTTTAATTGGTTAAATTTTTGATAGATTTTTAACAATATTAAGTTACTGTATAATAATTTAGTCTCGAGGATATCCACAAGTGGAGTTACCTCCACCCTACTGAAGCATCCGGGGTAAAGTGGTGAATCGCCTCCATGATTATTTAAAATTATCATAGACTCTATATAGATAAAAATTATATATGTATTAATTATATTTTTCCCGTCTAGCTTAAAAGCGTAAGTTTAATTCCTTCCTAATAATATTCTTTTACTTTCCGTACAAGCGCATTAGAATATTGTTGTGTCAGTGGAAAGTTATCGGATGATAACGATCATGTGCTTTCTCACGGTAACCACGTGATGCGTAGGTGTAAGCTCTCCATTAAAAACCGAGTGTAATGTTTTAATCGGGGGAGACGACTTTTGGAAATCAAGCAGACATGCGGTAAATGCGAGCAATAGGCAGCTACGGGGATCTTTTCCCTGTCATCACGGCGGTGGTGGGCGATTAACCATTAGTCAAAATTATTCCTTCATGTCCACTTAAGGCCACATAAAGGAATAATTTTGACTAATGGTCATTCCTTTGTTCAAAAATTTTTTGTCCTGCTTTAGAGCTACAATGGCGTGTGGCCTCTGAGGAAGAATCGCCATTTTGGTTCTTTTACAATTTTCTTCCATTTTGCTTTCATTCTCATTGTATTTTTCGTTCTAATTTGCTTTTTTGTGTTTTATTTTAAGGTTTTATTAATGCTTATTTTTTAATTTTTTACTTAATTTTTGAAGTTCTAATTTTGTTTTCGTGTATTCTATCAGAAGCAGCTGTATATGCGCCTTTCTGCATAATGCAAAAGAATTTTAATTAATTTTTGATTCAAGTACTATTAATATTTAATTTAATTTAATTTTTGTTAAAATTTATCAATTATAACTGCTTAATCTAATGACGCAGAAAGTGTTTGAAACTTACTTCCTGAATAAGAATGACAAATAGTCTGCTATTTCAGATTGTTGAGAAAGTTAAATATAGTAAGTTTATTAATATTTAATTGTACATAACAGCTGGACCGCAATTCTTTTTTTTCCCTTCCCTTTCTCCCCACCCCCTTTCAAAAAATCCCTTTTTCCCTCCAATTATTTCTATATCTAGTTCCCTGAAAAATTATTACCCAATCACATCGAGACAAGTTGTAATTAGAGAAACGACAAAGTTAACGAGAAGGCTTTTATCAAGGAAGAGAAAAAACTAGTACCTATGGAAATCGACTCAGTTTACTATGCTGTAGCGTTCGTTTCAATTAAGAAATTTTTCTTTCGTTGGCATTTCTTACAGAGCCCTGGGAATTCCAGGAAGAAAAGGCTTATTTTAAAGCACTTAGTCGATCCGTAAACAATTTATTTGTAACTTATTTTTCCAAATAATTTAGGCGTAGAGGTTTACATCTCTATTTGAATTCAATGCAACACCTAAGAAGAGATCGATTTACAAATGAGGAAGATTTCTTTCTCTTATTTTCATTTAAACTCATTCTAAATTACTTTTTAAAGTAATCGTCCATAATTTGCAATTTACAGTTTAAGCGATTGCTTACGAATCGAATGCATTGGCTTTCTACTCAAATAAAATTTGCCAATGTAACAAAATATAAGCAATACATGATTCCACTTTTCTTTACAATAAATTATATATCTCTTTGTTATTTAAAAAGTGCTTTCGGATTGCAGTATCCTCTTTCTATTGATATGTTCGTAGTAACCATATTTTTCTTTCAAACTGAAGAAACATATACATGAGACATTTAAGCTTCAAGATATTAAGCAAATAAACTCCGCAATTCTCAATCATTTTTTCTGTAATAATGTCAAATACATAAATCATACGATCCACAAGAATATTTTAAAAGAGTTTTTCGACGTAAATGACAAAATTAGGCTATCAATAATTTAAAATATATATAATATTTTCATTTAACGTTAATAGTAACTTTTAAGGTTCAAGCTTGGTCTGATGACTGAGGGAAAACCCCTTCGTCAGAGCTTCTGAATCATTTGCACCCTCAATAATCCAACTAGTAATCAAATCTGAAGTCAGTGCTTGTAAATACATCGTCTGTTATCAAAGTCCGACCGGCACTGGATGAAGCTTTCCGTTTGGTGGAACAGGGGATTACAGAGTTTCTCCAACGTAAACTACTTGAATCCCCTAACTACCCTAATTATCAGCTGAGGAGTACATGGAATTGATTGCAATGTCTCAACTTATCTCTCTACCGCCGCTTCGAGCCCCGCTAATATGAATAGCCGGGGTATTGTTCGCTATGGATACCTACTCTGCCCCTCGCTTCAAAATGCGTGTCTCTTCGGTGGTAATTTAATTTCATCAAGTATTTTTCAGAGGATCATGGGAAGGTCGGGAGATTCCGACTTCGGTAAGTCTGCTCGGATGGTTCTCCAGATTGTTAATTATCGGACGTAAAGAACTGTCGTCGAAATGAAGGATTTTTCAAATTGGGACTTGTGTTCTGAAGCGGCAGTTGAAACTGCTAATAATGCTTATTGCTGTGGTGAATTTGGGCTCTCGGAATAGGAAATGAATACATTAATAATGGAATCTGCTTAAAATGAAGTTTAATTAATGCGATTTGGATATTATCTGTAGTTTTGATGTTCCTCTTGAAGAATATTTTTTAAGCAGTGTCTACCTTTCTTTTACTCCACAATTTATATATATTTTTTGAATGGTATACCCGCATACCAAGCATAAGAAACGCAAAACATAAAAATAAGAATTATTGAATATATTCCAAGTATCTAAGTACGCGTGAAATTCTATTTTTCTGGTGGACTTGTCTTTCTATTTCAATAATATCGAGCGATTAATATTTATTCCAATGGCTTAAAAAAAGGGGGGAAAGCATTTTGCACATGGTAGCATTTTGCAACTGAAAAAATGTGAGGTTCCTTTTTGAGGATTAAAAATTTACCTCAAATGGCAATTAGAGGTAAATGAATTATTTCAGACTATTTCTAACAAAGATTTCTAACTTTATTTTATTTGATTTGATTTGATATTGAAACCGGTATCCACGGGAATTTTAGCTACGAAGGGTGGGGGCGGTAGTGGCCTGATGGCAAGGTTCCGGCCTAAGGGCCGGAGGACTCCAAGTTCGAAACCCGATTCCACAGAAGAACCGCCGTGTAAGCTGGTCTGGTGCACGCAAAATCCGTCGGGTCCAAATGTTTTTCCGTGTGGTGTAAAAAATACCCACACTGGCCCGGCCTACCCAAGAAAGGTGTAAGGCCGGTAGAGGACTAGCGGGGAGAGAGCCACCCACCAGCTTGTGGAGGATGGGATTTATTGGGTACAATAAGATGATACAGGCATTGCGCGAACAGGGGCAGTACTTTTAAATACAAGAGAGCTGGGAGTATAAACATGGTTCGACCCACCTCGGTGGGGAGAGAATAGCTTGATTTACTGCTCGGGCAAGCAAGGAAGAGTAAAAATATATATAAAATAGATAAGTATTGAAAAAGAAACAAACAAATAAACACAGAAAAAGCAGTAAAAATCAGATATATAAATAAATGAAAGATTGAAAACCCACAGTATAAAAACAAAACACACACAAACGACACACAAACAAATAAAAACTGTACCAAACATAGAAGTAAATATACATAAATTAATAATAATAATAATAATTACTTCTGAGATAGAAAAGAAGAAATTCCGTTAGTCAACGGCAATCCACGTCCCGCGTATAAGGAAATATCAAATTATCAATTACAGAATGTTTTTACGGCTAAAACTGCGCAAGTTAAAAACTACTTTATGTCCTATACAGGATGGATACGGCAAATGGGGGAGGAAAAGGAATAAAATTTTGTAGTCTAAAAATAAAAACAAGGTCAAAAAGTAGAATGCATAGCCCCATACCCCCCAAAAAAAATCTAAATGACAGTTAGGGCATTGACATCGTGGCAACAGGTTTCCAGAACTGCGGAGAGTCTCGGGAATTGGAACAATCATCTATTGTCGGGGCTCTTGGACCAATAGCTTCCCTAGGGCGTTGAGAGAATCCCACACCAAGGAACCAACTGGGTACAATAAGTTAAAAAACGCATATTGGAGACGGGGGTGCCAGCGCAGGCGTCGTCCTCATCATCTGACCACTGTTCAAAATTGCGAGGTCCGTCCCAAAATAGCCCTCGTGTTGCTGAAGAAACGGGAAGTAAATATAGCTAAACTGTGCTACAAAGGCTCACTGCCTCTACTTCCAAACAGTTGCAGTTAATAAATATTGAAATATTTCAAGAGATTTCTTACTTTTAGCAATAGCAAAGAATATTTTTAGCACGCATAAGGGCAGTTGTACACTTATAAATATTTTAAAATGATTAACTATTATATACATATTAAGATAACGATTTTACATACATATTGCGATTGGAATGAATATCAGGTTATCATGCACCAAATGAATTTTGATTGATACTTATTGATACAATAAGTTTGGTGATCATCTCCGATTATGTACTGAATATGCGAACCTATAAACCTATGAAACTGACATGCGATACCAATATTCTCTTTGGCGATATCAAATCATCATGAAGAAACTCTCTTTTGTTCAATCCTAATGTGCTATTCCCTTATTAAAATGTAAACTTTCACGTAAATAAATTTTGAATGAAATACTGACAGAAAAGTATTTCTTAATATGTTTTATTCATTAAAATGCTTCATTAAATAAGATCATATCGGGTTTCAGAACAGCAAGCGAAATAACTGATTAATTTTTAAAGTATTTATTGCCTTTTTAGTACATTAAGAATGAAAAGTAAGATGCCACAAAATGTAAGATGTGACTAGGGGAAAGTATTTATTAATAGGTTTTATTCATTAAAGTGCCTCATTAAATACATCAGCACTCATTAAACAGACCATAGCGGGTTTCAAAACAGCAAGCGAAATAACTGATTAATTTTTAAGGTATTTAGTTTCTTTTTAGTACTCTAAGAATGAAAAGTAAGATGTCACATCACATCAAATATAAATAAATTCTGGTGTCCAATTTCCAAAAAAAGGATCCTTTTGTAACGCACGCAAACAAGTATTAAGTTATAGTTAATCATTAGTCACCCATGTTTTTCATAAACAATACTCGCCTCCTCGCCAAAATATCCTCCTATTTTGCATATGATAGTATAAGTCCACTTTCTTCAAGCATCAGTTTGACTGTCAATTTAATGCGTCGCTAGTTTAAAAATTTAACCAGAAGGAAATTCAGTTTGTTAGATTGCAAAAACTGCATCGACATCTTTTTTCGGTTTTGTCAGTAATTTTAATTAATTTAATTCTTCGCCACTAAAGTTTCTTTCATCTCTTGTGGCATCTTTGACAATTTTTGAATTTCAAACGATAATTTTAGCCGTTTCTTTAATTATGTAAAGTTTTCTTCATTATTTACTTTTCGATTTAAATATTATTTGTCTTAACTTTTATTGTTGTTTCCATTAAGGTTTCAACTTTATAATTTTTAAATTCAAATTTTGAAACGGGATTATTTCTTCGCCATCTTGTTTTCGCGTAGGAATTTGGCGTAATCAGGTTTTGGGCGTCTGTATCTGGAATCATTTTTCGTTACGATTGGAATTTCTTGTGTGATGGGCTGAACGTGCAGTTGGTGTTTTTACGGCTGCGGGCCTCAGGGCCTTTTAGGCCTTTGGGGGCGTTTTTAGTTCTTTTTATCTTCTGAAGAATGAAATGGTGTGGTGGTAATCTGCAGAATCATTTTTTTGCTTGAAAAAAGAAATTTCTTACAAGTCGTGTTCTTTGAAAGATCAGCCATAAAAAATTCTGGCGAGAAAATTCGCAACTGAATTCTTGTGCGGTATGGGACGTGAGCAAATATATGTGATAATAAAAATGAATACAGGCGTGTAATCCTTCATCGTTTTTCTTCAGTGCTTCTTTTCGACATGGATCATCGCCAGTAATGTTTTTGTGCAAATATTGATGTGAGAAGCATGACAGCCAACAAACTGGCTAAATATCAGTGCGTCTTAATCTTCAGTATTATTGGGCAACATAAGGTCTATTATGTATATTTCAAATAATTTAATTTCACGTTGCAACTTCTGGTCAGACGGAGAAATACGACTTCAACTGTTTTTTCATTCTAGCTCTAAAAATTTATGGAGCTAAAAATTTCTTTTTATGAAAAAAATTAGTTTTTGATGGTAGCGCTATTGTCTTTTGTTTCTTTTAAAAAAAAGCTGCAGCTATTTCAATTTGTGATTTTTTGTGAATTGTTCTTTAGTCATTTGTGTGCATCTTTATCAAAATATTTCATTTGTAAAATCATGGCAGTTAATCTAAATCTTTACAATTATTAAATAAACAAAAAGTTTTAAAATTCTAGTTCGATTCTGTTTTAATTTTTCTATTTAGATATCACAATGTGCATTGTACTACCATTATATGCAAATTGACTTTTAATAGTAGCTAGGTTTTTCAGGTCTGAAAAGGTAGGTGAATTATATTAGTACAGCTTGAATTGCTTTTTATCGTGTTATTTTCTTCAGTACCCAAAATTGATTTGATAATTGATATCTATATATATATATATTAAATAGACTAAATTTTAACTTTGGGTACCAGTTTTGTTTTTTAACGTTTTAATTTAATCCTAGCTACCCCATCCAATACAGTTAAAACAATTAAGTGGCAAATTTGAATGAATCTTTTAAATCCAAAGTCATTTTTACAGGCTTTTGCTTACAAATGCTGAGAAGTAGTTAAAAAATAGGGCTCCGTAAGATGCTTGGCATTGCATTAATTTTCTACTTGACTCAGTTGGGGTAGCAGTCCACAGTTTAAAAAGAATGCGTTAGCAATGGAGGACCGAGGTAACTTTAACAATCGGGCAAAACAAAGAAATGTCTCCCCTCTCTCTTCCAACCAATGTTTGTTTCAAATTCACTAATGTCTATATTCTTAACGTGAAGTAAACTCTTTATTTAAAAATAGCATGTTTTACTGGGAAATATCACTTAATATTATTATGATGATAATTTTTAAACTTCAGCTATATTTAAGTTTATATAGTTGTCTTATTGAGACAGAAATAATGATATTCAGCAAATTTACTTTAAAAATGTGCGATTTATTTTAACACAATAATATAAATTATGTTAAAAAATTCACGCTTCTTGTTCTTTATGTACAAAATATTTAATTAAATCTGAATTTCAGTCCTCTGCGGAAAATGTCGCTTAATTGGCCTGGCTGCTAAACCAACTGATCATTCACGATAGATCGGAGATACTTTTCAGTTAGAAAATTTTCTGTCACCAGCAACAACAGTTACTGGTCAACAGTCAGAAAAGTCTTCCGCGTCACTGGATATGGGGAGGGAACAGCTATACTAAAGAATAATTATTTACCGTTTCTCCTGAGCTTCTATTAAACTATTTTTTTCTTCCCACTCCCAGTTTAGCGCCACCTCTGACTTCGGCGCCACAGGCAGTTGCCCGTTTTGCCCGCGCCGCAGGCCGCCTCTGTGCGTTAGATAAACTGTCAAGAAAGAGATTCTAATTACCCTTGTCAGAGTTGTCTCTTATAGAGTTTTCACATATGCTGATTCAAAAATCCTACGTTTGATATATTTTACTAATTGCATTATCTGTGATAAATCTTCTTACAAACTAAGTGTCCTATGTTTAAATTAAGTTAATTTCAACTTTTATCTTCTTTATTTGTTTTGGCCATATCAGAAAGTGCTATTAAAATCAAGAATCCGTTGATTTAATATATTAAATCCAATAATGCTTTCCATCAAAGATTTTCAGTTCGCTCCTTCTAGTTCTGAGTATTCTGACAAGCATACTTGCTGTAATGGTCGTGGCAGAAAATTCATTCAATTGATACAACTGAAAAATGGTAAATTCTGGATAGGAGATACTGTAGAAATAGAAAGGAAACAAGTGTGATTTGTTATTTGGAGCAAGAAAATTGTAGGATCTTGCATGAAAATAAATCATTTTAGGCTAATAAGAAATTGTTTTACGATTTTCTACAGGGAGTGCGCTCCTCAATTTGTTATACATAAAATACAGCATCAAAAGTACTTTCTCAATTTTATTTTCAAAATATAGAAGAAGAATCTTTATTTTATGTTTTTAACTACGCCACTCGTAGAGATCTGTTTCATTTGCTTATGTGTATGAAAGCCAGTGATGGCTCGTGAGCTCAGAAACAAGCAGTGCTGCAAACGTTGTATAGATCTAAGATGTAGGAAATTTTGCGTTGAATAGTTTAGTTTATAATGATTAAATACTAAAAATTGATAAATGTTGAGTTATAAGCAAAAAACTGGGAAAAAATTCAGGAATTTCGCCTATGCAGCTAAACTTCCAACAAAATGTTTTGGTTTCAAAGCTCAGATTCGTAATCAGCACCCCAAAGAACATAAATGAGCAAAAAATTACAACTCATCCAGAATTTGATTTAAAAAACTACCTAATGACTGGACTATTGAGAGAAAGCAAAAAAAAAAAAAAATGCCAAATAAGGAAGGCACCAAGAAATCGCGCAGAACGAGTGTATCTGATTTTAAAACGATTATTTATCTTCTGATGGAGAAAGGGTTGTTTTTTTCTCCAAACTGAGCTCTCCACGTTGCTCAGTGCGCGAATTTTTATCCTTAGGAAGCTATGCAGCTCTGGACAGTCTCTCTCTTAGTCTTTGATTGGTTTTTCCTTCTTCTTTGAACGTTTTGTATTACTTTTATGCCATTTTCGTTGATGATTGAACTTTCAAAGTTGAAAAGTAAGCCAATTAGAATAAAAACAAAAATACAAACTTTGGAAATAATTTCAGGCGGGACTGAAGCTCTGCAGTCCTAATGGACGAGCCGCTACTGCTGAAAGCGTAGATAGTTGGGACGTGTTTCATTAGGTTTTAAAACTGCGTGCGTTGAGTATAGCAAATGTAATACTGGAAGTATAAAATAAAACACGCTCAAACATTTACAAATGAATAAAATACTACAAACAATTTAGGATTTACCGAGCATTGCCTAAAGTTCAGCGTTTTCATTGTAGAACTCTCCAGTAGTTTCATTTTTTAATATACAGTGCACTTTCATCAAGAGTGGGGAATATTTTTACCACATGCAGAACTTGTTTCAACCACTTTAATGAACTTCATGTCACAAAGCAGTTTATGCCTATTCTCCCAACTGATTTATGTCGTCGAAATGGAATTTCTTATTTCATTTTTGCTCTTTATTTCTAGGACGCGATAATGTTTCAGAAGCATAAGTCAAACTGATTAACCATTGGAAAAACTTTGGAATTCACTATTGCATTTCTGTCTATATAGAGTTTATTAAGGTGCCTGAAATTGCAGCTTCAAATCCTCCTGTTATTTGTTTTAAATTTCATTCAAATAGATTTGTGATTAAAATTGGATAACAGTGGTTGTCTATATCTATTATGTTAGATAAAGGAATTACGGAGCATATAAATGGATATATTTAAAATTTATTGTTTAAGCTTTCTTATTCTAAACAAGAAAAAATTTCTTACAAAATAAGAATTCAAGCATT
>BGPR01030037.1:0-17695 GCA_013235015.1 Araneus ventricosus
TATTAGACACGAACCTCTGATCAATATACTTTGTATCTGCAAGAAACTTCAGCCATTATTTTTCTTTTGTACTCAATTTCATAGTTCCTTCGCAGTGTTGGTAGGTATTACTTTTTCTATAAGTAATCTTTCAGATATACAAACTGGTTGAATACACTTCCAGTGTCACCAATACGGGACAAATAATAATACGGGACTGAGTAGCGAAATATGGTGACAGTCCCATATATACTCGACGTATGGCAACCCTATATATAGAGCAAAATCTTTTGTCGTGAAGCAGTCATTCTCTCTCTCTCTCTCTAGCGGAGTAGAATGACAATTTTTTATGGGAACTTTTTGTATGTATATATGTGGGCCACCAGCCGCAGCCTAGTACCTAGATGGCGCTGCCATCACGAGTGACGTCAGAGGATGAAGCTGCGGAGAACGAGGAGAGGACGACGAGGCGGGATGAGAGACGTTGGTTTGGTTCCTCAAGACCAAAACACGAGATGAAACGACGCGACGATTTGAAAGACGATATACGATGCTAATGAGTGCCATCCTTATCATATGACGAACTTAAACTGTTTCATTTGTAAATACCTTTAATTGTAAATAATGCTTCTTCAAAATGTAAACTTAATTCTGCATAATATAATGGTTAGTTCAAGTTACTGTGTATTCATTTATGGAACACTAAGCCTACCTGATGACCGCCTACAAAAGTGGTGCCCAGAAGTGAGATACGATCTCTATGAATAATTAGACTTCAAATCTGTTGGATACGATCCTGTATTAAGATGATAGCAAACTTGAATGAAAGACGAACTTAAAGGATACGCTTCACTGGATAAACTGTTGTGCCTAAAAGTGCCGGATTATCGACTTTCGGCAACGACGAAAACGGTGAGTCAAAATTTCTACTATTTTGAATTACGATGAAATTGATAGATATTCCCGAACTGAAGGTTGCAATAGCATCCGAAAGAACATCGAAAATACGATGTTTGCATAAACTTTTGTTCGATTTCGACGGTGACCGTCAAAACAGAAGCAGAATAAGAGAATTTTCTGGCTTTGAATTTCAGCCAAATGATAAAGATTTTAATGAAAAAGCTAAACTGATTGAAGAAAAGCTATCTCTAAATGAACTAATTACAATTAGCAATTTGCTATTGATAAATAACGAAGGTACTAAAAAAGAAATTGTTCTAAGATTGTTAACGTATCTTTGCGATTTAGATATATTAAATCAGAATATTATTCGTGAAAATGATTCTGGATCGGATTCAGAAAACGAAAACGAACAGAATCGCAAAAGTTATGAAAATTTAAGTGAGGAATCAGTGCAGCTTCCAGTTCACAATGTTTATCAACCTAACATTAGTTTTAATGATATTGAAAGTATTATCATGCCATTTGATGGTGATTCTCATCAAAGTATTGAAAAATGGATTGAATTATTTGAAGATGCTGTAAATATGTTTAATTTAAAAAATTTTGTATTTTTCAAGACCAAAACACGAGACGTATTTGGTAAAAGATCTTTGAAAGGTAAAGCAAAATTATATATTCAAAGCGAAACTGGTGTTAACTCTTGGGGAAAGCTGAAAAATTTATTATTATCTGAATTTGGTTATTCTTGTAATTCTGCTGAACTGCATGAAATGTTAAGTAAACGTAAATTAAAAGACGATGAGTCATTAGAAGAGTATTTTTTGAAGATGAAACAATTGTGTACTCGTGGTAATGTTGAAGATACTGCTTTGATGCAATATGTTATAAATGGTATATCTGATTCTGTTGTCAGAAAAAGTATTTTATATGGTTGTCAAAACTTGTCGGAGTTTAAACAGAAACTTAGACTTTATGAGAAAATGAGATTCGACTACGATAAAGTCAAACCAAATAAACCAAAGTTCGGAAACGAAACTAAAGATAGAATTAAAGCTCCGAAAATCGAAAATAAAGATAAATTCAAGGATACTAAATTAAATAACATTCGGTGCTTCAACTGTGGTGCTCTTGGACATAAATCAAGCGTTTGTGAGAATAAAATTAAGGGAATCAAATGTTTCAAGTGTAATAAATTCGGGGATCATCTTGCTAAGGATTACAGGATTAAAAAAGAACATTCTAATGTTACAGTCGATAAAACAACCTCTTGTGAAAATTTAACAACAAAAATTGTTCGAATAAACGATTTAAATATTGTTTCGCTTATTGATACCGGAAGTCAAAAGGCATTAATCAAGAAGAGTATTTTTGACAAAATAGGCAAAATATCCGAATTGGAACAATCTAACATCAAACTTTCAGGCTTGGGGAATGCATCAGTAAAACCTCTAGGGATATTTAAAACGAAAATCATAATAGATGATTTGGAATTTGAATCTGAAATATGTGTAGTAAGCGATTCATCTCTTTCTTTCGATTTTATAGTTGGTTGTAATGTCATAAATCAGTGCACTTTAATCGTCTCCGGAAAAGAAATAAAATTTACAAAACCAAGCGATAATTCTCTTTCGGATTCTTTTTTTATTAATGTAGCAGAAGTGATGACTCACGAACAGGATATAGATTTAATGCATATTCAAAATAAAGCGCATCAAGAAAAAGTTCGAAATCTTCTTCGTAACTACAAGCCGAATAAAACAAAAAAGATAGATGTAAAAATGAATATCCGCTTAACAAGTGATATACCAATAAATTCTTCCCCCAGACGTTTCCCCTTCATTGAAAAGGAAATTATAAATGAACAAATAGAACAGTGGTTGAAAGATAAAATAATTCGTCCGAGTACATCAGAATACAGTTCACCAGTTGTTTTGGTTAAGAAGAAAGACGGATCGTCAAGGTTATGCATAGATTACCGAAGACTAAATAAAATAACAGTGCGCGAACATTTTCCGTTGCCTCTGATTGATGACTTATTGGATAGGTTGCAGTCCGCGAATATTTTTTCAACATTGGATCTTAAAAATGCTTTTTTCCATGTCGACATTGACCCTTCGTCAAAGAAATATACTTCTTTCGTAACGGATACTGGTCAATACGAGTTTAATAAAATGAGTTTTGGTCTGACTAATAGTCCAAGTGTTTTTCAAAGATATATTTATAATGTATTTCGTGACCTCATTAAAGAAAACGTAGTTATGATTTATTTAGATGATTTGGTTATCTTTTCTGAAAATGAAACTCAGGGTGTTGAAAGATTGCAACGTGTTTTGAAAACAGCATCTGAGTATGGATTAGAGTTAAATATTAAGAAGTGTCAATTTTTAAAACGTGAAATAGAATTTCTAGGTCATAGAATTAAAGATGGTAAACTTTATACTTCTCCTTTGAAAATAAAAGCTGGTATGAATTTCCCAGAACCAAAATGTACTAAAGACATTAGAAGTTATTTAGGATTAACTGGATACTTCAGGAAATTTATTCCGCATTATTCAGCAATAGCTAAACCTCTAAGTGACTTGTTAAAAAAAGACAGTAACTTTAGTTTTGGTTTGAAGGAACGTGAATCCTTTAACGAACTTAAACAAATTTTAAGGAAAGAACCTGTGTTATGTCTGTATAATCCTAAAAGTGAAACAGAAATTCACACCGACGCGAGTATAGATGGTTTTGGAGCGTGCTTGCTTCAAAAGTCAATAGTTGATAATCAGTTGCACCCTGTGTATTATATGAGTCGTAAAACTTCTGATACTGAACGTAAATATTCAAGTTATGAGCTCGAAGTTATGGCTGTAATAGAAGCACTTAAAAAGTTTAGACCCTATGTCTTAGGCATACCTTTTAAAATTGTCACAGACTGTATCGCATTTAAACAGACAATGAATAAGAAGGACATTTCCTCGAAAATTGCGAGGTGGGCCTTAATGTTAGAGGAATATGATTACGTAATTGAACACCGTCAAGGAACGCGCATGCGGCATGTTGACGCACTAAGTAGAAACCCTGTTTGCATGATAATCCAAGACAGTTTAACGTTACAGATTTTGAAAGCACAAAATTCAGATGAAAATGTTAAAGCAATTAAAGAGCTTCTTAAAATTAAGAATCAACATGATGACTATATAATTAAAGGTGACCTTCTATATAAATCCATTAAAGGAAACGACCTTTTAGTTGTCCCAGAAGACATGCAAATGTCATTAATAAAAAGTGCTCATGAGAAAGGACATTTTTCTGTAAAACGAACGGAAGACCACTTAATCAACGAATTTTACATTCCTAAATTAAAGCAAAAAATTGAGAAGTGCATTTCAAATTGTATCACATGCATTTTAGCCAGTAAAAAGCAAGGTAAACAAGAAGGAGAATTACATCCCATACCTAAAGTCGAATTACCTTTAGACACTTATCATGTCGATCATCTAGGACCATTAGAAAGTACCAATAAAAACTATAAGCATATACTTTGCGTTATAGACTCTTTTACAAAATTTGTCTGGCTTTACCCAACAAAATCAACATCCAGTCAGGAAGTTATATCAAAATTAGAGTTGCAAAAATCCGTCTTCGGAAATCCTAGAAGAATAATCAGCGATAAAGGCAGTGCTTTTAATTCCAAAGAATTTGATGATTACTGTTCATCAGAATCAATTCAACATCTTTCTGTAACTACTGGTCTGCCAAGAGCTAATGGGCAGGTTGAAAGACTAAATTCTACGGTAATATCTGTAATTTCTAAATTATCAAAAGATGACCCAACGAAATGGTTTAAATTCGTTCCTGAATTACAACGTATTCTGAACTCTACTTATCAAAGAAGTATTAACTTAACACCTTTTGAATTACTTGTTGGTGTAAAAATGAGAGATAAAACTGACTTAAAACTTCGTGAGCTTATTGAAGAGGAAATTCGTTCAAATTTTCAAGAATCGCGAGAAAATTTAAGAAAAGGCGCGAAGCAGCAAATTTTAAAAGTGCAAGAAAGCAACAGAAAAACTTACAACTTAAGAAGAAAACCCCCCAACAAATATAAAATAAACGATATTGTAGCTATAAAAAGAACGCAACATGGTCCAGGCTTAAAATTCAAATCTAAATTTTTGGGACCTTATAAAATAACAAAAATAAAGCCCAATGATACCTACGATGTTAAGAAGATTGGTTTTGTTGAAGGACCGGTGCATACCAGTACATGTGCCGAATATCTAAAACCATGGTCAGACGAATGTGCTATCTAATTATTTCCCAATATTGTGTTTTATCCACCAATTATGACTATTTTTTCCTAAATGTGACTGTTTTGTGAAAGTGTGATTACTAAAAAGGATTTTCTCCACGACGAACATTCTCAACACGACGCCTGTTGTGCTCAAGACGGATGTTTTTTTTAAGGCGTTTTTCCAATGAAGACGACGTTACTCTCAAGACGGTTTCTCCCCTAAGACGAGTTGTCAGAATTTCTGCTGAACGACGAATTTTAAGACGGATCCTACATAACGACGAGCTGTGGGACACCAAGATGTCACGAAGAAATTCTGATAGCAAAAGACGAGCGTATATTTTGAATGAGAAACTGCTCTTCTTTTTTCTTTTCTTTTCAGATATTTTCCAGATGCATGCTGGTTCTAGGGCCAGAACCTGGTCAGGAGGGCCGATTGTGGGCCACCAGCCGCAGCCTAGTACCTAGATGGCGCTGCCCTCGCGAGTGACGTCAGAGGATGAGGCTGCGGAGAACGAGGAGAGGACGACGAGGCGGGATGAGAGACGTTGGTTTGGTTCCTCAAGACCAAAACACGAGATGAAACGACGCGACGATTTGAAAGACGATATACGATGCTAATGAGTGCCATCCTTATCATATGACCAGTGGCGGACTGGGTCTGAAATTAGTGGTTGCCAGGAGTCAGTGAGGGCCCACACATATTTACAATCATAACATTAATGTATATATTATATATATTAATGTTATATATTATATATATTAATGTTATGATATATATATATAATTATTATTATAAATTATTAAATATATATATATGTATGTATATGTACTAATCTCACTTAATTTTACTTTAAATTCTAATATTATATATTTTAAATTCTTAGTACAATATTAATGTATTCTAAAGTCACTTTTCTTATACTCCAGTTTCATTTTATTTCCCGCGCTAGGGGTATGTTAAATCTCGCGTGTTTTGACATATTTATTACTAAAAGAATATTTTAATCGCTTCCACGCGCGAGCTTAAATCGCGAAATCAGCAACTTGTTGGCGCCATACTTTTTCCTAAAACACTTACGTAATTTGCTAAAAATAGCTAATATTCCCTTCACTTTGATCAAGTGTCTATATGTTAATCCCTTATCTGAGAGAATGAAGGGATTTCCGTTCTCTTTTGACTTGAAACTTTCATACGAGATGTGCGCATATTCCGCCACTCTCCCATAATAAATAAAAACAGTTAATAACTCGGCTTGTTCCTTATTTGACGACTACAACAACGGAATCATTTTATGTATATATTTTATTATATATTGTATAAGCTTGCAAATGGTTTGTGTCTCCCACACCAGATGGCGTTGACCTTGTTTACTGTTGTTGTTGTTTTTCCCTTCTTACTTGTACATATGTAAATAAATTAGTTTCTCTTCTGCCTACTAAGGATGTGGTAGTGTGTTTTCTTCCCTCCTCTTATTTAGAATGTAGCATAACTTCCCTTGTACCAGGGTCGGACCTTTAGATTTAGATAATGTTGTTTTTCAGTCGCAACATTTTACTGTTGTTTTTTTGCTCTCCCTCATCCACCACACACATATATAAATATAATTTAAAATCAATAATCTATTTCTAATCTAAAGATATGTTAAAGATATTATTAATTAATTTAAGTATTATACATAATCACTGGAAGTAACAAATATAAATTCAAATTTATGATTGAATGTTAAAAAATTCTTGAAATAACTATATGGTTCCAAAATTACAGCGTGCTACACATCCACAAAATGTTTTTAAGCAAACTTAAAATAAAATGCAAACTATCTACCAATTTTAATGTTTTTAAAGAACATCTGTTACTGTTAAAGACTGACAACTCAAAAGTACAGAATTCCACTAGATTAAGAGCAAGTCAACAAGCGTTTCAGTTCACTAGATGTCTCCGCAAATCTGTCAATAATTTTTTCTCCATCCAAATTATCTAACAATTCCTTTTCAATAAACAGCGACACATATGATTCCAAGTTTTCCTCTGACATTGAATTTCTTAATCGGTCCTTTATAATCTTTAGCTTTGAAAATGTTCTCTCACAGTGTACTTGGGTAACTGATAAAGTACAGACGACTTTATAAAGTTCATAAAGGTTATCATATGCTTTATCATGAAGTATGTTTGATGCTAAAATTTTTAATACACACGACGGACAAGTGCTGCAGGTTTTACAGTTATTGCAACTGGAATCCATTAAATTCTCACCATTATTAAGCAGTAACTTCAATACATCAAAGTTTGAAGAAAAAGAAAACAATTCCAATTTAATTTGATATTTGCTGCTCTGTGGAAATAACTTCATAATTCCTTCCAATGCCTCATCTTCGAGAGCCTTCTCTACGATAGTCTTAAAATTTACTGGGTCTAAGCAGGATAAGTAAGTCTTTGTACAATTGTTTGTGTTGTACAAATCGATCTTCTAATGATTGGACAATGCGATCCATTATTAGGTTGAACACATTCACTCGAAAATCAACTAGAGGATCTGAGGAATTACCTTCATCATTAGCAAGCTCATCAGCCATTTTCTTCTTCTTTCTCTGTCTCTTAACTGGCAACGCTGTCTCTATAATATCGATTTCCAATGTTTCATTTTCAACCATATTCACCTGAGAAATTTGCTCGTTACATTTCGTTACAAATTCTAAGGCCTTGCTGTGAACATTATGAAATGTTCTTGCCCGTTCCTTTAACTTTGTTGTAGCTATCAAACTCCATGAAGTGAACATATCCAAGCGCTTGTCTGAAGATAACTTGACAATGGGGCTGTAGTTTCAAATATATACAAATAGCTAAATGCTGTCAGAATTGTTTCGAATTTTAAAAGGTTGTGAAGTAAAGCATTTGCTTCATGCTTTGTTTTTGCGTCAAATTTTTCTAAATTTTGAATAATTGATAAACATGTCAGCAGATTTATAAAAGTACTGACAGAAGGTTTTTCAAAACGTCCAAAAATTACTGCTGCGGCATTGAATTTTCCGGACCACCTGGTCTCACCAATTAGCTTCAATCGTTTCATTTCTTCCTGTCCCATTTCTTTCCCAACAACTTCTATACATACAGCCATCCTTTTGTATGACGTTCTTAGGAAAGTTGCCAAATTCTGAAGCAAACTGAAAAAAGAAACTGCAGAAACACAACATTTTGTTGTGTCAGTTAAAACCAAATTCAATACATGAGCATAGCACCATATATGAACATGGTGATCTGCCACATCAGCAAGTTTACTTTGCAAGCCCTTATATTGCCCATGGTAGCTTGCAGCACCATCTGTGCTATCAGATGAGCATTTTCTGGGGTCAATTTTATGATGCTCTAAGGTTTGAGACAATAAATTAAAAAGTCCCTGTCCTGTGCTATCATTACTTGGCACAACTGAAAGCAGACGTTCACGGATAATGCCTTTAAATACATATCGGATGAGGATACTAATTTGATCGATGGATGTATTATCTTGGGTGGAATCCACCTGAATGGAATAATATTTTGCATTGCAAACTTCATAACTGATTATTTCTTGTATCATGATCTTCATAATTTGAATTAATGTATTAATCGTGTGTGTTTGTGTGTGTCGTTTTACTTAAGTATGTGACAAGTCCACCCCGGCCTTTACTTTCAGTCTTTCCTTGTTTTTCTAATCGTTTTAGTCTTTGCTCTGACTTGTACTGCACTGAAGAAACGTGAGCTGCCATAATTGGATCATATTTTGCCATTAACTGCACTGTAGCCACAAAACTACCATGATTCAGAGTATCATTGTCCAGAGTATAAGCTGATTCGTTTCTGTGCCCTCGAAAAGGAAGTGCTTGCTTGCTTAACATCTTTATGATGTCTATAATTCTCATTACTATATTTCTCTGCTTCCGTACTTCTTCTTTCTTTTTATTTAATGACGTTGCAAGAAAATCATCTAAGGTCCCTCCCTTAACCACACTGATATATTTCTGATATGTGTAGTCGTAGATTCGTGTAAAGCCAAGATCTGGCTAATATGACAGTAAAATGAAACTACAAAAAAAGAAAGAAAAACCACCTTATAGCCATCTCTCACAAGAACCGCAGTCTATCTGCACAAAGGGAGGCAATTCCTTCCGTCTCTCCGGGGGCTTCCGAAACCAGCAAAATATCTTAATGAGTTTTGCGACTCGAGTTTTCACAGAAGAGATACCCTGTTTCAATGCCCCCGAAGGTTTGCTGGTGAAACATCTGTAAATGATCGGAAGTTCAAAGGAAGTGGACAGAACGCCGTTCCTATGGGCGACCACCCGCTGTCTGACTGGTCGAATTACGAAGGCAGTAAATTCCTAAAAACGGGTGTCAAACTCCAAAACATGGACCTTGGGGGAGAGGGCTATTTTGTTTATGTGTTTTAGAGAAGGAGTTCTTCTTTGCTTCTCTGCCACACTTTCTGGGGGGCCCAAATTGTCTTCTGTTTGAGGGGCCCACTTGCCATCGGGCAAGCTGGCAACCTAGCCAGTCCGCCACTGCATATGACGAACTTAAACTGTTTCATTTGTAAATACCTTTAACTGTAAATAATGCTTCTTCAAAATGTAAACTTAATTCTGCATAATATAATGGTTAGTTCAAGTTACTGTGTATTCATTTATGGAACACTAAGCCTACCTGATGACCGCCTACATATATATATTTCAAAATTAAGAATCAAATTTATTTTTGATAACTTGTGTTATCTTTACTTCAGAATGAATGGAAAAGAACATTTTATTCTATTTTATTTCAGTACAATAAGAACCACTCGTAACCGTTACACAGAGTCTGTAAACCTCAACTGAATTAACCATGGCATGAAATCCATTATTCTTTTTCCCTAAATTCTCTGTAATTTAAATGCTTTCTGATAGTGCCTTCTGTTAGCATAAACCTGATCTACTTTGGCAATAGTGTTTGTTTAGTTTCTGTTTAAGTATTTCAGGAATACATCTGAATACATAATCAAGTTTTGTCTTTTAATAGTATTCTTAAGTTAATCAAAATGATCGCATTGTCTCTACAACAAATAAAATGATACTTTATTTGCAGATGTGAACCAGAGTCTGAAACTGTTGAAGGAGTTAATAATTTTATTCATTCGAATGAAGATCAAGGAGATTTTTCATTTTCATCGATCTTCAAGCATAAGGAAGATGGGAATTCAAGTAAACCACTTGACTCAGCTAATAATATTTCAAGTATTGATGTTCCAAAAATGGAGATTAAACAAGAGTGTGACTCATTTAAAGACAGAGAGGAAAATCCATTACCTGGAGTTGCAAAATCTAGATCAAAGTCGGTACTAAAACCAACCCATGGTTTTCAGTTAATACTGAATGAAGCAAAAAAGCAAAGGACTGATTTAAATTACAATTTAGATTGGTAGTTGCTATTGTGATGTCTTTCCTAAATATATTACTATTAATTCCTTGATTTTGTTAGATATTTATTTTAAAAACTGTATAACAGAGGACAGCTATACAATTTAAAAGTAGTTCCGTGATTGATTTTTGAATATATCTTTTAAAATGGCTTCTTACACTATGAATTGTAAATCTAAGTTAGACTTAGTTAAGTTGACTAAGTTAAATCTTGTTAAGATAAGTCTTAATTTAAAATATTTCATTAAATTTTTCTAAATAATTATATTTAATTGCCTTTGGAATATTATTCAATGCTTCATTTTTTTCCCCTAACTCTGGGGTTACAAAAGTTGCTTCCAACACCAAAGGGGTTGCATGTGAAAAAAGTGTAAGAAGCTCACTTTAATACACTGTGATAAAATAAAACAAAGTTTTGTTCATGGATTAATACGTGGTCAGTGTTTTTAATTTAAACCATTAACTATATTGTGATATTCTTTCTCATTTCAGACTTGCAAGACATATAAAGTTACTCATTTATTACTATTAATATTTTATTATGAACTTAGTTTACCCATTTGCATCTATAAGTAGAATAATTCACACATGGTTGCCAATTATCCTTTATGCTTATGACAATGTTCATTTATTGCATTCAGCCATTGCATTGAATGTTGCCACAAGCATGTTATTTTGTGGCTGATAATAATTGAAAGTTGATGCGCAAATGGGTTAAGAGTCCATAGCAGAAATTTTAATTTTTTCATATGTGTAAAATCGGACATAATTATGCTGTCAGGTACCAACAACCATTGCATAGGTCTTCTTGGCTTCATTATTTCAAACCTTACCAAAGTGTGTATGTAGTTTGCAGTTCAGAATTGAATTAGCTTCAATCCACTGTGTAGCAGCTTAATGCAATAATAAATTTGGTGAATATTCAAGCATTGTAATTTTTTCTGCAAATTCAGCATTTCAAACGTGTATTTTTAAAACTGTTCCCTACTGCCTAATTATGTTCAGTTTCTATTTATAAATGATTCAGATTTTTTTTAAAAAAAATAGAATTTGGCATCCAAAAACAGTTTCAAATTTAGCGTTTGTCTTCATTTTTATTATTAAGAATTTACTCTATGCCATGTCTTATTTTTATTAAAGAACAAGTATATTAATTGATAAGGATTTTTTTAAATCTGTTGTTGAGAAATATTTTTAACAGATTTTTCAAAACTGTTTAATAAGAAGTAATTAATATTTTGGTCAGTAAGTTTTGGGAATGCTGTTTTTTTACCTAATTATATATTCAGAAAATAATGAAAGAATAAAATTATTCTAAACAGCAAATATGAATTAAATAAGATATTGAAATATTATTTAAAATAATTCAGTATATAAGTAAATATAAAGTATATATTCAAATATACAAAACCTAAAGTATATAAAAACCTAAATATTTTAGCTCTTATATCATATTTTTAAAACTATTCATTTCTTTTTTGCAGAAAGAAAAGATCAGAGACGAGATCAAGGGAAAATTGGACTGAAATTTTGCCTGAATTGTAAACGATGTAAAATAAATTAAAATTAAATGTTTATTGTGTGACTATTTATTGTTAATTGGACTGAAATGTTGTCTCAGTTGTAACTGATGTAAAATAAATTAATATTAAATGTTTTTTTGTGTGACTATTTATTGTTGACTGTGCTTTGAAATTATAAAGAATTTGGTAAGTGTAAATAACATGCAGGCTGAATATATTATGGGATGACGCAATAGCTGGTGATAAAGCTTTGTATTTTGCTGTGTAAAAACTAGACTTGCATTTGATGAAAAACAATATGGGAGGAAAAATTGGAATGTAAGGGGTGGGCACATGAAGCCTGCAGAGAAGCATGATCAAAATTTAATTTATGACTTCCGCTCTTAAAATTTGCACAAGTCTGATCAATTAACTTAATTTGCGGATAAAACAGGGTTCCTGCAAACTTCCAAAAAATATTTATTTTATTCTTCAAAATATAGTTCTTTTACATTAGAGAATATTTATTTTTGGAACTAAAGGACTAATTTATCAATAAAATAGAAGTTTAAACAATTTTGGAACCTGGTTTGGTCCACCTTTCTCCTATATGAGATCTGTGCTAATAGTTGAAAATCAAAGTTCTAATAAAATTTTCCTCAATTTTTCTCAAAATTATTAAATGATTTTGTTGTATTTTAATTATAAATTTGCAGAACTATCTCATTAACTTGTCTGAAAATTAATTATAAAAATATCATTTTAACAAAAAATTTTATTAGTGAATTGTAAAATTTTTTCAAAACCTCATAAAGAAATTCTAGATTGGTCTAAAAAAATTTTTTTAAATATAAGACAGATTTTCTTAATTTTTATTAAAATTGTTTAGTTTTGAATATTATAAAATTTTAAGTAATTTGCAAGTAATTGAATATTGTAAAAACTTCAGACAATTTTAAAGTAAAAAATTCAGCACTGCTTTGTAGACTCGAAAAGAAAAGCTTGAAATAAGCTTATAAAAGGCTGAAAAAAAAGGTTAAAAGGAAGCCTAAAACGAGCTTATAAAAAGCCTTAAAAAAAGGTAAAAGAAAAGCCTGAAAAAAGTTTAGAAAAAGGTATAAAAAGGCTGAAAAAAGGTAAAAGACAAGTTTAGAAAAAGGTCTAAAACAAGCGTGAAAAAAGGTAAAAGACAAGCTTAGGAAAAGGTCTAAAACAAACGTGGAAAAAGGTAAAAGACAAGCTTAGGAAAAGGTCTAAAACAACCTTTTGAAAGGCTTGAAACAAGCTTGAGGAAAGCCTGAAACAAGCTTGTAATAAAAGCTTGGGGAAATCTTACTGAAAACCTTACAGACAACCTTGTTTCTTGTTGACTAGCTAACCTTTCCGCTACCTTGCCGAAAAGGTTCAACCCTTGTCATGGAAACCTTTGTGACAAGCCTTTACCCTTGCCGACGACAAGGTTTCCAAAACCTTTTAGACAAGCTTTCTTTGCAATCTGGGTGGTGACTAACTCGTTTGCGTTAACTTGTTTCAAGGTTGTGCTCTTGCCGTGTCAACCTTGCTTCAAGCTTGCAAAGCAAGATTGAGGCAAACTAAAATTGCTATCTGGGGTGACTCGTATTTTATCGAATTAAAATCAAGTATCGATTAAATTTCAAGGCATCCTCATTCTTACGGGCAAGGCATATCATCCTTATGTTGTTTTTTTCATATTTTCAAATTCGTTTGGAGGTCACTGTAGTCGAGTTGAATTAATATACCATCTATTTATCCGAGAATGGACCTTATGCACCTTTTGGGTTCGAGAGTATAGAAAAACAGCTGTGGAGGAATAAACAAAACGATCGGCCTATGAGCGACTCAGAAATAAAAGCAGTTCTAAGTCAGCTGTTTAAGACTGGCCACTGGCTGCCGCCAGCAGGTCACGTGTCGGAGGATGTGACGTCACATGCATAAGGTCCATTCTTGAATGCCCAACCCCAGACAGAAGCCGAAGTTCACTTCACAATGGGAAAGAAATTATCTGATTTCCGGTGTTATTTTTTGAGTGTATGAATTTTTTCGTTCTTTTTTCCCTCCTTTACTTTTTAATAAAATGTTCAAGGTCAGAGAGGCGAAAGGAATCTTTTTCAGTGAAATTGAACGGGCCGTTTCTAAGAGTGGAACTAGCCATTACTAGAGATTATTTTAACATTATGTCAATGGGCCAGGAATACTTTCCCAAAAAAAGTGGCCGCTGAAAAAGGGTGACCACTATGCAGGGATTCTATGGGTGCATAATCCACCATTTTTTGAATAACAAATATTTTTGCTGTTGTTTTTAAATATCTGTTATTTCATTAAAACTTTTCATTTTCAATTGTTATTAAGTGTACTTGAAGCGTTTTTAAAAAATTAAAATGAAAAAAATATATTTTCTTTTTATTTATCTTTCTTCAGAGTTTTTAGTTGTTGTTAAAAACAATAGATGGCGCCTAGCAGTTGCAGATAAAAATCCCGTAACTCTGGATCTCATTCTCAATCAGTCAATCAAACAGCGTTTAAAATTTAAAAGTAAACAAATTGGGGTAGCGTTAATCGGAGGACACATTTCCTACCCCCTCTAACCTGTTCCGGAACGAGTATAGTTCCTGTTAGCGCCTGTAGATGGCGATAGAAGGTATCGCCGTCTAGAGGCGCTAACAGGAACTATGCTTGCTCAGCTATTCGGCCAATGTAGGTTTTACTAGATTTGGCAAGCACGCGTTTTCTTGGTGAAACTTTATCCTTTCCATTCCCAGTTTTTTAAAACGCCAGGAATCTCAGTGAAGCCTTCTTTCCTCTACGAATTCAATTTTTATACTCTTTCAGAAATTAAGCAGATTTATCTCATTACTCATTTTTTATTTAAATGAAAAAGTTTTCAGCAATTAAAAGCACTAAAAATATTTTTGGTGTAAAATTTAAATAAATATTTTTTAAATCGTATTTCTGGTTTAAGATACAGTTTGTTGCAAAAATGATAGGTTACTTCTGACAAGTTTAATGCAAGAAAATACGTGTATAGTTTGTTGATGCTGTGGAATAACTCGATCAAATGCTTATTTTTGCTCTATATAACTCTACTATTAACAAATACAAATATGTGTGTTTGTAAGTGCTCTACAGCGCTGTATTAAAATACTTTGTAGGGCGTGCCTCAAAGCCATATTAAAAAAAAAAAA
The DNA here is from genome assembly GCA_013235015.1 of Araneus ventricosus. Classification (NCBI taxonomy): domain Eukaryota; kingdom Metazoa; phylum Arthropoda; class Arachnida; order Araneae; family Araneidae; genus Araneus; species Araneus ventricosus. The sequence goes on from BGPR01030037.1 coordinate 15,297, forward strand.
ACTTTAATTATTTATAAATGAAGCGAAATTTTGGCGTTTTTCTGCGAAAACTTCAGAAAATGTTATCGTACAAAAATGATTTTTACACCATTTTAAAGTCTATATATATCCACCATCCACTTGCAAATATACTCTCCATCTAAATTTGACATTGATATTTTTCCACAACACTCCTATTTCAAACAATGGGGTTAAAAGAAAGATCTGAATAGGCAAAGAAGGCAACTGCTTAGATCCCCAAGAAATTTAAATATTTTAAAATCATTTCTAGATAATTTCTTTTCTTTTTTTTTTTTGCTTTCAATTCCAAGTGCCGTGTACTTGATTTTATTCACGGAAAAAGCAAGCATCGTTCAAATTTCAGAACATAAATCTGTTTTTTTTTATGCTTCCAATTCCCTATGTCGAATCAGGTGGTGCTTTTTCTTTCCTTTTCTTTAACCATAATAACTCGTCACTACTTTGCATTAGAGTATTTGTAGTTAACCATTTACATTTTTTATCATTATGTTTAAAAATTACTTTTAAGATTAAATGTCAATTTTTATGACGCAAGACATCGGAACAAATCTTACTTAAAGGTTTATCCGCTGTTTACGAATGTTTTGTGAATCAGTTTGTCACTTGAAAATTCTGATTATATAGAGATAAAACAAAAATGAATAAAATATATGGTAACAGTTAGGGCCTAATTTGCATTACCCATATATATGCCTCAATTGTTAGCCGCCTGTTAACAGTGCTTAATTCTGCCACAATTTAGCTATGATGATGTTTAGGCTGAATTTGCTGATCTTGCCTTCCTCGACTTTATTATATCAGCCGTTACATTCTGGAGCATAACAATTTTTAATCATGAGGAGCTTTATTATGGAAGAATACTTAGAGGTGCGGATTTAAGCTTCTGTGGCCCTTTTCTATAATCAAGTTTTGAGGGCCCTTCTTTTTCCCTTTTAAACTCTCGAAACTAAAATTTTTTTAAAGATTTTAATTTAATTTGTATATAAGCAGTTTTTTTATTTCAAATATTGGACAAACTGAGAATAAAAAAAGAAAAAAACATCTATAAGATAGTTGAGTTTTAATATATCGCATTATAAAAAATTTCAACTTTAAATGTAATTTTAAACAAAAGTAGTATATTTATATATATATATATATATATATATATATATCTTTTAACCCATTCTTAATAATAGTGAAAGACTACTAGAGCTGATAGTCATGTCCATGTGAAAAAATATTGGAGAATACTGATCTGACAAATAAATTTGAAAACTGAAAAAAAAATTGAGACTAAATGTTCTAAAGTTTAAAAGATACTTGATTTTAATTAGAGAATGTTACAGTATTTCGCCTATTTTGTAATCCGCCCTGAGAATGCCAGACTAAAAAATCACTATAATGTTAATAATGAAAATGAAAAATTGTGCTTAAATTAAAAGTCAAAGAAAGCAATTTTTGAATCATGACTTTAATTGATTGGTAAAAACATACTAGTGAAAAAACATTTGATGAAACAATAACTATATTATAATTTTATTAATACAATAAAATCCATTTTATATATTGTGTTTAAAATTAATTTTCAAAAAAATTTATTAAAATTAAAATGCATGAGCAAAATTGAATTACCAAAAGTATTTTGAATTTTAAAGGGATTGAAAATATTTTTTTGTGCGCTATATGATCCGATGATATTGAGGGAAAATTATTATTTCTCTTAAGTCTAGTTAATTAAAAATTTGATTGTTAAAAATGTTGAAAAGCCCTCGCTCAGTAGAACCACCCTAATGAGTAACGCCTCCAGATTTGGTGAGTTCTTTCCCCAACGGTCTTACATCGCAGATTTATAGAAAGTATAGCCATCAGAACATTGTCGTGTTTTAAAAAACACAGCCAAGAAAAACCGGGAAAAGCAAAATGAAAATAAACAGCATTTATTACAAACAAAGACAAAAGAATGCTCAAAATGAGGAATTAAGAACTAATTTTAGAATTTTAAAATTGTAGAACATAAAGTAATAAAATATTGAATATAAGAAATCTAATTCAGATCTAGATATGAAAAATTCATAAAAAATGGAAGATAATTTTACATTGTATTGTAAGAAAGGAGAATACGACTTTTAATTAACAATGAAACTGGCATTGATTTTCTATATATTTATCTGAAAAATGTTAAAAATAATATTTTGAATAAATTTTAAAAGTTTGATTTAAATAAAAAATTGCACAAAACTAAATAAAACAGATGAACAAATGTAAAAAAAAAAAAAACACTGAAAAAATGCCGAGAGTTCTAATAGGCGAAAATCATACTATATAAACAAAGGTGGAGGTGATGAATAAATAAGTATAAAAAACACAAACAAGACTGCGCAATCATCGCCGCACCA
>BGPR01030038.1:0-18921 GCA_013235015.1 Araneus ventricosus
TAATAGAAAAACAATAAAATATAATAAAATAACAAACCTTCATATCAATTCCGAAAAGGTATGAAAAACCGAAATTTCATTCTGCGTATCATTTTTTATTTTACGTTTTATACTCTTTCACTTTACGATTTATACTCTCTCCCTCTCTCTTCTATATATATAAAAACTAACTTCAGTTTTTAACCGATAACGGAACATAAAAGTACTGGAATGCAGCAAAATAAAACTTAATTAAAAATTCTTTCTTCTGAAATATTTGCCAGAACTTACGCATCTCCACCTATATTATTTTCGGATTTATTTTCCATTTCATTTTTCCTCTAAGCCTGATCATGATTCCAAGGAGAGATTTACCAAACCATTTATTTCGAAACAAAATAGAAAAAGGAATAATTGAGAAAAAATTTTTCATGATCATGTAAAAATTTGCTGTAACAGTTTATGATATTTGACTAGATAAATAATCATGAATGCGGTTTTAATATTTAAATTAGTAGTCCTAAAATATATATACTGTGTAATTTTTTGTTAGAAATAAAAGAATTTTTTTTTATATGAAACATGTGGTAACATGTGTTTAAAAATAAACTTCAGGATTACAGAATAAATATATTCCAATTTCTTGGAGAAAAAAAATCATTTTCAGGAATGTCAATTAGCTTCAGGGCGTCAAAAAATAAATCTGTATTTATTTGGGGTTTTTTTCAAGCTTTTATTTAACTTTATATTTTTAGGCTTCTAAAGATGGAATTTTGCAGTTGATCGTCCTCTTGTTTTCTGTTGTGCTGATTCTGAAATTCTGAAATTTTACAAGCTTGTGTATTCTAGATGACAATGCAAAATCTTGAAATTATCCGAACTGAATTTCCAATTAATCAATAATTTTATGAACTTTAACTCCAAATATTTGGCACAACCTGGTAATGAACTTCAGACGCAATTAAGATCTGCGAATATTTATAATAATAAATTAATAAATATGTTAAAAACTATGAAGCATGTATAAAAAAGAATTATGTAGATAATAATAGAATTATAAAGTTTTTGAAAATGCGCTTTAGTAAGTACACTAAAGAGTACAAAATAATTTTTTCTTAAGAATGTAAACGTCAAACAAAATCGTTAAATTGTGAGACGCTGAAAAGAATACTGTAAATAACTTTAGACACGATGAATAATGCTAAAAAGAAAAGAAAGTTTTGAATATTCATTGAAAAATATTTTTGATATAATTAAAATTTCAATTCGATTAAAATATTTCTATCAGCACCTCTCACCTATACAATTTTATTCCGACGCCTATATTTTTATTCGAAATCATTTTCTACTTTTTGATACACTTATAAAACATTTTTATATTTATGTCTGGATATTCTTCGTGCTACTAGAGGTACACATATAGAGCTACACAGAATGTACTGTAAAAAAAAGAAACTGTCAGATTTCTTTATTCCTTTGCCGCAAATTGCTTGTCTTTTCACCTTTTCCTATTTTTATTATTAATTTTTAGGAACAAAAGATCTTTCTTAAACACCCTGTATATTTCTTATTTTTTCAAACTAGATAATAATAAATTATGAAAAACATAATCATGAAATTTTATACTCTTCTTTTCTTTTATCTAAAAAATGTATCCTCGAGCTAAACTTTCATGTGTTCTATACCTCTTTCGCATTAAATATTAATTTTTTACCAATTTTGGCATTTTATGAGAAACGCATGATTGTTTCAAAAATGCTAATACGGTTGATTTTGATGAAAAATCATCAGTTACGTTATCAGCCGTTATAAGACGACAGGGTGCAAACCTTCACTCCCAGCCCACTCCAACTTAAAAGAAGGTTTCAAAGATATATTTTTCATGTCACGAAATTAATAATTTCATAATTATTTCTATTGAAACATTCATATTATTTCATACATATTCATATTATTTCTATTTAGGAAGTGATTTTCATAGGTTGAATGAACTCCAATCCGTATGTAACCGTTTTAAATATCAGACATCATTTATAGAGAAAAATTGTTTTCCTACAACTTTTAAATCTTCTGGATTTCATTAAAGGAAGACGAAACAGAGGAATTGGACTGTTTCTAAAAATACACACACTCGTCTTTAACAACTGCATCCCTCAGCAATTTAGGGAAGAAGCGGTATTTGTTTTGGAAGTGATTCTTCTCTCTTTTAACATTATGCAAATATTTGAGTTCGTACGCGATTAAGCTCACTTGTAAAGAAAGTGACGAATCAATGGTTTAATATAAAATGGGAGTAATTGTTCTCTAAATTAAAATGCGTCTCTCACCGAAAATTTTTGATAGTTATGAGATTTTCAGTCAAAAATAAACTTTTGATGCAAAATTAATTATTTGGAAGCTGCTTTAAATGGTGATTTTTATTCAATGACACAAAATTTCTGATTAAAACAGAAATAATTGTATGACCGAAGAAGTTATACATTATTGTCTAATATTATGTGATACCTATTCCATTATGAATTCGGTTTTTAATCTGAAAAAGATTTTAAGATTTTAAGACAAAAATTTCTACGAATATGGGCAGCGAAAAAGATATGAATGCGAAAGCGCTTTACTTAATATAAGTATTTTTTATTCACATTTACTTTGTATAATTCGCATTTAGCTGTGTTGTATTGCGTTGAATGTATTATGTAAGATTCCTTTTTTTCAGAATCATATCAAAATATGTTACTCCATTGCGTATGTTGTTATTCTTGTCAGTTAAGAAAATATTGCAAGATAGATTAAGAGTTTATAAACAATCAGTTAATTAATTTTTTTGATTAACATACGATACAATACATTAATCGTGTATGATTTTTGTATTGACATGTCCATTTGACCATTTTTTTCATTTGACAGGTTTAAAACATGCCACTGAATTTAGGACAAGTGCTATTCTGATCAAGGGCTTTTATGAACTGTTTCATTAACCCTAGCTTTATATGCAGCGGTGAAACGATGATTCTGTTTCGTCCGCCCAAGAGTTCACGAACGAAATTTCTTTCTCCAAAAACCATATTCTCTCTCATAGGCTAATCATATATTAACCAAGGTATTATTTTGCCTGCTATTTCATAGGTACAAGAAGCTAATATTTTTTGTGTCGTGCCCCCACTTTGCTGACCGAGGGGAAACTTAACCATTTTTAAATCCACTCAAATTACCCAATGACGGCCATCAAACATAATCTCCTCCATGACCAAAGCTATGGTATCATATTCTTGTGTCATTCATTCTACGTTATCCTGTGATAACAGTCTTTCTTTTTTTCTTTCCATATGTTTCATTTGTACGAGGAATAAATTGTTCTTTTAGGATTTAGAAATTTCATAATTTAACTATACTGAATTTCTAAAAACAGAGCTCATAGAGAAAAAGTGTTTTCATATTTAAAAGCATCATACCAAATAGAGTTGCAATCAGTTAAAAAATTCCTGGCCAAAAACAATCTTTTTTTGTAGGCCTGTGTAATACATTGAAATAAATTTTTAGAGCCTTTGAAAACAGAAACGCATACTTTCTTAAAATCTCCTTCTGATAAGTAAGTCTTCATAGAATATATGTTGTCTTTTTACGTTTATACAGCTCGCATGAAGTGTCAGCCCCCCCTCCCCAACGTCAGAAGACTCTGTAATATATTCTCGTTTACCAACAAATAATGAAAGAAAAATATACACTTGGTACTTTTGATTTTTTCGCGTTTATTATTTAATCATAAAAACTATATAAATTGATTATGAAATGTGTTATAAGTAGTTCACCTAGAAAATGGTTTCTGAGCGTGGCAATGGTTTCTATGCTTCAAATCGTAAAGATTTGAAGCGTATTCTCTTCAACTTATGTTTCAAATTCAGATTTCTTTCTTTTCAAACTGACGTCAGTTGTGACATTATAATGGTTTTTTTTATTGTTCCTTGTTAATATATGACTTCTCTTTTTGTTGATGCAACAAAAGTTTACTGATTATGTGTGTTTATCATTTAAAACAGAAAAATTTTCTTGTCTAAGTTACAACTCTGTAGAAAAGTCGATTTAGTTTTTGTTTCACATCTCGACAATTAAAAAAGTTGTTTTGAATCAATTGAAAAAACAACAATTAGGATAAAACTTCCTGAAAACATAGTGTGTTTGTTGTTATGCACTAAACTCTAATGATGCACTGAACTGTAATCTGTTGCACATTTACATCTCAGAAGTAATATGAAAAAAATTAGTCAATTATCTCATTAACTACTAATTTGTTTTATGTTAAATAGCATAGAAAAGACAAATTCAAATCAAAGTTAAATCAAGAAAGATTGACGATTGTTAAAAAAGCATATAACATAGGTATAGAATAATTATTTAGCGAAGTAAGAGAATATGTTTAGGATGAGCATGATAATACCTCACTGATATTCGTGCTGCTTCAAAACGAGACGTTAATATAACTAAACTAAATCCTCATTGATTTCATCTCCAATGCTTGAGTGAGCTGTGAGATTATCTCAAACGCATTCAAGGTCCACTTCTGGTTTGCGTGAGAGGAATCCAATAGTGCGTTCGTGATCTGATTCTTAACGCACTTTTATGAGAGACAGCTCTAGCTCTAATAGATTGATTGTCGGTTTCTTAAGGAATTATCAGTTGCAATTGTGGACTCCTTTGTTTTAAAAATTATTTGCTGTTTGCAACCATGATGATCATTGTACATATTAACCAATAAAAATATTATTCCTATTCCGAAACATTTTTTTCTGCCATTTTGGGGGAATGATTTAATGATTTGTAATCAACTGATGAGAAATGAGTTTAACTGCATATTTTTAGGCATTTGAAAATGTTCAGTGAAAATCTTCTATTTTTTATTTGTTTTTCTGATACGCTAATACTGTTTCTAATAGCAGAACCGCTAAGAAAAGTATTACAGGCCCAATCAATATGATCTTCTCATTAGTCATATAACATTTGTTTTTAACAATATTTGTAAATTTTAGAACAGATGGAAAAATGATCAAAAATTATCTTATGAATTAACAGGAAAAGATTCAATTGTTATTAATACTTTGATGTAGGTAGAAAAAATAATTCCCCTAAAATGTTTCATGCAAGCTGATGAGATATACCATAAAAATAATTGTCCATGAATTAAGAAAACAAATTGAAACAGAAACGAATGAATGTAAATTTATTCTCATTGCTTGTTCAACTTTACAAAAAACAGACTATCACTGATATTTGCATACACCACATATAGAAACAAGCATCTATTTAGTGGCAGGGTGACCCAAAAATATAAATACACTTTGAATAACTATTAAATGAAGTATTAATAATATAGAGGCGAGTCGCCGAATTTGAACCACTGGAACTATTTAAAGTACAGTGATGGAGAAGTAACTTTTATGGAAAACAAGTAGCAGATTGTTTTGTAGTTTATTTACCTTCAGATGAGTGTATTAACTTTTCAAATACGCTTTAAATTAGAAAAAATGCAGCTCACCCCAGCACTCAATACATGGACTCAAGTATGACATTTTATGCACTGTATCACTTCCTATTCACCCTTTTTATTCCTCACAAATGACATAAATGATACGTTCCATTTTTAAACTTTTTTATCCAACATTTGATGGCTTTAGGGTCCTTTTATTGTTTTTCTTCGTTTTGAATTGTTCCAATTCCAATCTAAGAAGACTACTAGCGGCGATAAAATGCTTTCTGAGTTATTTCTGCAGCTTAAGATAATAACGCCATCGATTTAAAAGGACCAATTTGGGTTACCGTTTGTGGTCCAATCTTTGTGGCAATCTTTGGACAACAACAACAAAAAAATTGCCAAACTTTCATTTTGAACTATTTTCATAGAATGATTGTAGTAAATTATAGCTAAAGAAATTTTATATCTAAAGATATAATAACATATTTTCCTATTGGTTTTCCTAAACCTAAGCACTTGTCCCCTAACGGTTACCACGTAGAGCTTTCTCTTTTAAATGATTTCGTACACCACATATACGTGGCTCACCCACGTGGGTTTAGGAGGCAAGAAGAATTTCTTAGATCTCATTTTATCCAAACATATTTCCTTGTAATAAATCCCCCTAATAACCATAATCTAAGCAGAGCTCTCTTTTGTATATCAGCCCATTAAGAATGTAAGCTTCCATTTCGGTTTTTGAGGGAGTAAGGGACTTATCTTGTCTTTAAGAGAGAAACTCAGTCTTTCCAATATTCTGATGTCTCTGAACTCTAAACGCCTTAGAAATAAAAGGGTTAAGCTTCATTTAGTAGAATCATATTAAATGTCTTCACAGAATATATATATATATAAGCTTCTACGTATAGAAATAATCTTTAACATGTCTTTTAGAGGACCATTATTTTATACCAAGAAATCAAATGATCTGGAACAACTTCGCTTGTTTTCTTTGATATATTTGCTTCATTGCATGTAAGATATTTTTACGAATAGCGGCCCTTGTTAGTTACACCCATCCATTAGGATTAAATGCCGGAATCGTAATTCACGATTCCCATAAACATGCCTCTGTGTAATCCAACAACATCGAGAAACCAGCCCTTGAGTCCTGAAATTTATTCCCAAGTATGTCTTGCTTAAAGGAATAGCATAAAATGTTTATGTTGTTGAAGCTAAATATATTCTGAAATGTGTGAACTTTGAAACAAAAAGAAAATAATGTGGAAATATTTTCAGGAATTTATCTAATTATATGACAAAATTAATAAGAAAGTTAATTAGATAATATTTCTTTGTAAAAAAATTGATATCTAAACTTACCTTTTCCTAAATTCTTCTTTGAAAAAAAGCCCATATCTGGGTGTCCAAGTATCTACCTGAAAATAATAAGTCTCTAATCCAAACCGATGTAAAACGTTTTCTTCAAATTGCATTCGAATGATCAAAATAAATGTGTTCCTTAGAGCTGTACGCGCGCAAATAAGAGATTAATTCCATTGCGACCAAAACTGTTGAGTATCGATGTATGTACGAAAACTCAGTATGCTTAGATAATATTAAAATACTCGCATTTTCTATTGATTGATTTATTTTATTTTGGATTCTATTTGAATGCTTTGAATGATTGTTAAATCTTTTCTTTTCGATATTTCATATCAATATCGAAAAGAAAAATATCAATTTCTTTTTAAAAATGTATTGCAGTATCTGGTAGACTTCAGAATTACAGAACTCGATCTAGATAAACTATTTCATGCTTTTCCTAAATTTCTATTTCATTCAAACTGAATACAGTATTTTTAACCCTTCAGCAGGTGTGCGTATGCAGGAAATATTTATATTGTGCATCGGATTATATACTTATATGTTCTTTTATAAATTGAAGTGCAATTTTTATTTATATAATCTTTGTTTAGTATGAAGCTAATAAATGCAGATTGCATAAATGAGAGTTGTATTTTTTAAAAAAGAAAAACGATATAAATATGTAATATAAGTATATAATATTAAGTACCTCGTACATACGCGCGACTGTTGGAGGGTAAAAATTCGGTATAATCCTTAATTCTAAATTAATTAACCTACGTTGCGATCAAAACATTTAGATGCTGTTAATTTCATGACACTTTCTCTCCAGCAATAACTAAGACAGGAGTTAGTTTACAGTGCAAGATGTGGTAATGTTTTTAAAAAATGAAAATTAAATATTATTTTCTATAAACTATAAACTCGTGTCAGTTTTAACAGAATCCCATTCCTTACTATAAGGAAGGACTTACCATATTTATTAAACGGCATATGGTTTTGAATTATTTTGAGTTCATTATTTCATTTCAAGCTGGTAGAGAAATGTATTTGTATTGCTAGGTTTATGTGATCATCATATGTTATTATAAAGGTAATTTTTTATATTTATGGTATTCAGTATGAAATAATTAAAACGCAGCACACCCAAAACTTTCCAATTTTAGTAACCACAATTAAACTAAAAGTGTTTTATAGCGAATGCTTAGTTTAAGAACATCAACAGAACACACCTTAACCATGAATTTAAAATAATGTCATTATTTATTTCAAAAATAATTTATTTCTTAATTCCAAATTACACAATACATTGTGAATATAATGTCTATGAATAGAAGTTATAGACTTTAAATTATGTAAAAAAAGCATGTTACAAATCTTGAAATATCTTAGCATTAAATGATGAAATAAAGGATTTATGCAAAGTAAAAATGATATAAAATCTATAATTATTTCTATAAAATGATCGGAGTCATTAATTAATTTATCTCGCTTAAGTTCAAACACAAAAGCATAAGTAAAGTTTCAAGGAAATGGATTTAAAATGGATTTTTGGTTTATATCTAGTATAACGGTTATGCACTAAGAAAACCATAGATTACATGTTAGAAAAAGACCTATAGATTTCATCTAGAAATTTCATAAAAATAATGATTACAAAATGAACTTCATTTAAAAGATTACTAACCAGTAAATAGTTAGTAAAGTTAATTCAGTTGTAACCGAGCTTGAGAGCTTAAATTCAAACCAAAATTTTTACAGATAGAGAATCTGTTGAATTTTAAGTTTAAACAAAAGCTTGAAAATATTTCCCGAAATTTTAAATACATAATAATTATAGTTCTAAAATTAATTCCTTCTACAGGTTTCTTTATTTTAATGTGCTGAATCATTTTTAGTAATAAGATTAAAAAAGTTCTTTTGAGCTGGAAGGTTTTGAGTTACTAATACTTTGCTGTCTATACCGTTGTTTCTGATATGAGAACACAGATTTTTTTAATGCAAGAGAGCATTAATTTTGTTTAACTCTATTTTTAACCCTAAAAAATATTTCATACGTTCCGTTGAACAAAAGTTTCTTTATTCTCTGACAACAAAGGATAGAAGTTGTTTGAAAATACACGAAAAGCACGTTTTTGCTTTTGTTGTGAAATGGACGAGCCTGTTTGCGTCTTATGAGAAAGAATAGCTTTGAAAATACCGGATTTAAGAGCTTTTAAGGGATTTCGAATTTTATACTCAGTTCATTCTAACAGTGAAATGTAATATATAATGCACAAACTATAAGCAAGATTATTATTTTTTTTCAACTTTACCTTATGTTATTTCGATAAATGTCGAGAAGGTTAAAGAAAAAGCTCAAGGTGTCGGAGAAGGATTTATTTTTCTAAACATTAATAATAAAAATAGGAAAAGATGAAATGAAATATAGTTTGCGGCAAAAGAATGAAGAAATTTTAATGAAGTTTTTTTACAGCACCTTCAATGTAGCTTTACGTGATCATATTGCCCGTGTCTTGAAAGCTTCAACTGTTGTGTAGAGTTTTTCTTGGATTAGAGATTTCTCAGAATTAATTAAACTCTGAAATAAATTGTTGTATTCTAGTTGTTTTAAATTTTTTTAACTATTAATATTATTTAAAAGCTTTGTAAAATACGAAATTAAAGGTGGAAATGAATAGAGGATAAAATCCGTTTTTTCAACTTCAAGCTGGAAGAATCGTCTGGAATGGGTCATTCACCTTTGCATCTTGGGTGGTTGCTTGCGCCTGTCGCCCCACAGAGTGTCCCGTTCCTGGAAGGAAAGGGAAGGATTGCTGGCTGCTTAGAGGAGTCCCTTCGTGGGAGTTAGAGATTCGCATCCCTGGGAAAATGGACTGTGCTGTTTGCAAACTACAGCTGTGGAATTCTTCACTAATCCCTTGCAACAAAAATATTGCACTTTACCGCCTTCGATGCTCTCGCTTTCCGCGAAGTATTCTATCTCTGACCTTTTGAATTCCAAATTGCTTTGTTTCTTGTCGTTTGGGGCTAATTCTGGAATTTTGTTTGTCGCCGGGCTCAGAGAGGTTTTAGGCTCAGAAAAGAGAAGAGGGGTGCTGAGAGAGGAAGAAGGGGGCCGTGCTGGTCCCGGGCCGTATTCTGATTTTTGCAGCAGATTATCTGTCAGGCCGGGATGGAGATGCGAAATTCTGTAAGGCGAGGCCGTGGCGTCTGATACACCTATGCTGTGACGCTTATTAAGCGAAGGATAAAGGAAAGCTAAGAAATTCATGAAGAGGAAAGCCGTGCATTTTCGGCATCGGTGTTCTGTGAGACCATTGAATCTGCTGAGCTAACGCTCTAAGCAGCTAAATTAGATGGAAAATGGTGAAGTCAATCCTTGCTGGACCCTCCTTCGGACTTTCCGGAGTTAGACCATTCATTGTATTACCTCATCAAAACGTGCTTAGACAAATATTTCTCACAACTATAGAACTGGCGCTCCGCCATGTCTGGACTGTCCTGAACTCACTTGAAAATAGGCTGATCCGTTGCAGAAAATTGCTCATCAATAGCTCCTGTGAAACTACAGATAAAATGCAGTATGTTTTTCTTACGCAGACATTGCTAAGGAAATTGGTATCCAGTGCACCGCCATGTCCGACCTGGAATTTGATCAGATAAGTGTTTTACTTTTAAAATTTTATCCTGAATATTTAAAAATAGGTATGGCAATCCGTATTATAATTTAAGGGTTAGTAATTGATAATAGATAAATTAACGAAATAAAAATTGGTATTGGAAGTATTATGAGGAACTATCGAAGGGTTAATTTGATGAAGATTCATTTATTATTATAACCATTAGGTTCAAATATTACAAGTTAATTTGATATATAGAAGGTCATGATTAATGGCAATCATACAGATGTTGCTATGTGTAATTATATATATATATATATTGATACCTAAGAAGCTCAACTCCATATGGATGCAATTTTTACATCTGGATTTGAATTGGTGATATATTTAAATTAATTGGTTATTATTGCATTTAATTGAAGATTTAAATTATCTACAATAGTTTTCTATACCCTTTTAACTTATTGAAGACATAACCGTTAATAGAGTAGAAAATATTGTTAATATAAATCTTAAGAAATTGTAATATATGTGACGATTAATTTGATGAAGAATAATGTGTAGAAAATCTACTTATAAATCATTACCTTATAATGAGATACGAAAATAACATTTATGTATTGGTATATATATTAAATTACCTTTGAGTATTTTTTGCTGATTCCTATTTGTTATTCGTTGCATGTCATTGTATGTTCTAGGATGTTTAATGTGGGAAAGGATTAATGATATGCATAAAATCAATTAATATGTTTAAGGATAGGATAAACAAGAATAAATTAAGATTGTTGGTGGTCACTATTTAAAAATTTCTTTTATATGAGATTAATATTAATTAGACAAACATAATGTTGAGGATGCAGTAAAATCAATTTAATTTTGAATGTGAATGAGTAATCTATATAATATTCTCTTATAAACACTGGGTCGACCCTAAATATATTATTATGCTTTTTACATTAAATCATATTTTTATTATGTTCCTAGTTTTTATGTGTGCTATGTCATTATTCATGTGAATTAGTAATTCTGATTCTTAAGCAATAAGATTAGGCTATGTGAATTGTGTAGTAAAATGGTAGAGTTATTTTGATTAAGATAAATATCATTAGTTTAGAGTAATTAGTCTCTGATTTTTCTTCACTACCTCAATGACACTGATGGAAGTAACTATTTGGAATGAACCTGGGGTAATATTAAAAATATAACATCTATGTATGTATTTCAAACACAACGCAACTAAAAGTTTATAAAATTGTAGTAAATTTAAGGTTTATAAATTTTTACTAAGATTAAAATGATGTAATCAGCAAAGTTTTAAATGTTCTTAAGTTGTACTTCTGATAATGATAATAATATGTAAAAAAGGGTAAATAAATCAAATCTTTGAAATTCAATAGAACACAACGCCATAAAGTTGGTTTATGGGTCTCTGAAATTCCTTACATTTCTGTCGAACATGAACGAGAAGACATTCCCAAACATAACGCTTGGTGTGGTCTTTAAAGCGGGGCATTCACCACTACTCAATTCCAAGATTTTGGGACACAAGAAAGGAAAATATTTCGTCAATGTTGAAACCCAATGAAAATTGGCGCAAATGGATTGGATGTTTGGAATTCCGAATAGTTTGAAGTCTGATTGGAATGGCCGGATGGCCTTTGGAGAGCCCGTTGCGAGGGTAGCGAGAAAAAAAATCTCCTGCCTAGATTGGGACACCGCGACGAGGCTAGTCAAGTCGGGAATTCACCGGTTGGGGGAGGAGAAGGAGCGTGTTAGTAAGTCTATGACTTTGAAGCTTTTCTTAAACAATGTGTCTCAAAACAAATTTTGGAACATCCGTGAATGACTTACCCAAAATTTTAGACTGGAATGATTGGAGTACAAACCAGTTATGGCATAACCGAGCCTTCTCGTGAATACCCAGCTTTACAAGACTCTGTAATCCATGCCCATTATTCTTTGTGGAGTTGACGATTAACTGCTATGTGTACGGGGATCTTCTTGAGTTGTACGTTATACCACAATTGGAACATTTACAGCGAAATTTTATTTAAGCAGGGATATGTTCCTGTATGTGAATTACTTGATACAATGTTTCCCAAATGATGGATTGTTCGTTTAGGACCATTACCTTATTCTCCGCGACCACACGACATAACTCGATTGGATTTCTGCTTGTAGTGTTATGTGAAAGACCTTGTTCATCAAATACTTGTTTCTGATTTTTCCTGTTTAAAGGAAATGATACATGTAGCAATCCTTATCATTACATTGCAATTGTTATCCTTCCAAACGCCCAATTATTTTGATATTTTAGCTTTCAGGTTAGAAAACCTAGTTTTTAAAGTGAATGAACCGATATTTTTTTGCAATTAATTCTATATCTGAAATATTAAGAATAATTTATCCAAAGTTGTTCTAGAAAATATACTTATAAATAAGAAATATGTGCTTTTGAACCGAATCTGCAAAACGAAAAACGGTTAAAAAGCACTTGGTGGGAAATCAAGTGCAGACTGGACATTCCTCTTGTTACTAAAGAATTTCACTTGAAGCTACATTGAAGGTATTGTAAAAAATTGTTAGATTTTTTCATTCGTTAGATTGTTTCATTCGTTAGATTTTTTCATTCGTTAGATTGTTTCATTCGTTAGATTTTTTCATTCGTTAGATTGTTTCATTCGTTACATTGTTTCATTCGTTAGATTGTTTCATTCGTTAGATTTTTTCATTCGTTAGATTTTTTTTCATTCGTTAGATTTTTTCATTCGTTTCATTTCACTTTTCGTATTTTTGTTACTAATGTTTAGAATAATAAAAATCTTTCTCGGACACTCTGTATATCATCTTGAGTCATAGCGTCGCTGGCGGAGGACACTAAGCCTTTTTTTTGTACCGGTACATTTAAAAATAATACTAAATGAATAAAATGAATTTAAGTGTGTTATTTACTACACAATATTTCCAAATATCTCCTAGAGAAAACATTAATCTTCTATAAAAAAATAAAAGAATCATTTTAAAAAGATTTCTGATACGTGTTGATTAATTTGGAACATATCACCACAGATATTAACGAAATTTATAATTCAAAGTCTCTTTCAAGATTGAGCCTTTTGATGCTATAAACCACAAGCGGTAACCACCGCACTAGAGGTTTATGATCGCCACTTGTGGTTTATGCAAATTCTACCAGAAATAGAATTACTTACTAGCATAATTATTAACATTATCATAGTTATTAACTGAAGCTTTTGTCATGTAACAGAGTAAGATATTCTTAATATTCGCCATTTTGAAATTCCAAGTATAATTAAGTTAATAAAGTTAGAATTTAAGTTAACATTGCTACATTTTTTTAAACATTACACCTTAATTCTTTTTGAAGTTCATATATCCATCTATAAGAAAAACAGTTTAATATTTTATCATTTCATACAAAGCAAGACAAAGGTAATTAACGCTTTAAAAAATCAAATGTTCATAAAAGATTAATCTAGTCCTTCTGTAGCAAAAATTTGTAATTCTATTGAAGCAAAAAGAATGTAAATAATTCTATTCTGTTTCTTTAAAAATTGACCTTGCATCAATATAACAATAGTTTAGGGAGAAGAAATTGCATGTATTGTGAAAGGCGAATTTCCAACATTCTATAAGAATAGGAATCCTGCTTTGTTATTTTACGACCATGGCTTACTTTAACCACAAGCTCATAACGCTGTATAAAAATTGAATGATTCCTCAGAAATCTCTTAGTATATTGAACGTCAGACTATACTCTTCGCATCCTCTCGATGATCTCGTAACTTTTGATGTGCCCTGGAATGAATGTAGAGTCCGGATCCGCCTTATTCTATTTACTCGGAATTGTGGTCGGTATGCTGATATAGGATGGATATTGGATTGAGTCTTCAAAGTGGCTTATGGTATTAGCTTCTAGCGAAACAGATATCTATGTGGATTTTGTAAGATATTGATATAGTTATTGCTTTATTTGGGTAGAAGTGAATTGGGTGGAATTCACTTTGTCCAGACAGGCATTGAGAGTAATGTAAGCTAAGAACTCAAAATTCCTACGATTTTTCATTGCTTATAAACAGAGAAATTTCACAAACTGTGATAAGAAGAAGGAAAGAAATAGAAATATTTGAAATATGGATCAAAATTTCCTAATTAAAATTTTAGGAAAGGTACTATTATAAATTTTCTGCTAAATGCAATTTTTCACAAAATAATATGCTGCTTTTATTAAGTTTCTCAAAAATCAGAAAAGGCAGCCTTTCTCAAAAAGAATGTTTAAAATTATTATTTTATTGAGGAAATGCGCAAATAAACAATTGCATAACAGATTCTTTGTAAAACATCTGATTTTCGTCCTTTGTTATAATGCCATTGTATATTCTTTGCCCTGATGTTTCCCGTATATGTCAATAACACACTCACCGTGCGGTATGTTAGATATATAATTGAAAACCAGGTTGGATATATAAAAGAAAAATAAATTTTATAAATATCTGGTTATAATAAACAATTTTACGCTACTTTATCCGGTCAAATCAGGATGACAATTTAGATATCTTTATTGAGTGTGTTATTAATATTTCTATCTACTTCCGTATCATTTTATGTTAAATAAGTGTTTCTTATCATTGTACGGCCTGCATTATTGACGGGAAAATCAAAGTCACTGAACAGGACTTTTCTAGATGCAAAGGCATTTTCCTTCTTCTTGGGGGAAACTAGGGGATTTTCAGGTTTCTTTATATTAAATAGTTTTCTTTTGTAACAAATCTTTCGATTTGTGTATCAAAAAAACCTTTGTCTCTTTAAGAGTGCACTAACCTTTTGAAATAGCATTAAAGCAAGCTTCTTGGATCTCTGGAGAGAAATCCAATCACCTAAAAGACCCTAACTTTCTTTTATTGAAACTGGGCATATCTTAAGTGTAAGAAAATATTTTTTATTATTATTTAGTACAAAAATAAATTAAAAAACCAACTGAGGTTCCTTCGTATCGCAAATATCTATGATAGAAAGGTAGCCTCTATTTCGGTTCAGAGTTTCCCCACGTCAGAAAAATAAAATTGCAACTTAAATAACAAATATAATTAACATTCAAAGCAATATGATGAAAACTAGATTTATTATATTTCATATTTAAATGTACTTGCTTTCAGAAATATCGCATTTTCTTCACCAGAGACAAATTTTTCATCACTACACTTTTCTTTGAAAAACTGGCTCTTTGTTTACTTCCTCCTGTAATCTCCTAAATGATTGTTACAAACGTTTACTGAATGAAATAAACTCGTTAGTGCTGCCAGGGAACGAGAAAAAAAATCTCAGTTTCGTACCTCTAGTTGGTCTGTATCTCACTTCCCAACATAAATTTTATATTGGTGCAAAGTTCCCTTCACATGTGCAAAGTAACCCTGTTTTAAGGTACATCTTTAAGTCTATGTTTTGGAAAGTAAAATCAACATAATTGTTTCTGCTTCATAAAACTCAAAATTCAAACTCAAACTCAAACTAGATAGGCTATCTCTCTCTGGAAAGAAAATTTTGATAGAGAAAATTCAAATCGAATTTTTACAACTAGGATTAAAATAAAAGAAACAGAGTAAGAACAAAAAAGATTTTAAAAAACCAAAGTTAACGATAATTTAATATTTCTCTGATTTTTAATTTTTAGAAAAAATGCGAAAAATTACCAGGCATTTTCTGAATCTTTTGCTATGTCAGATTGTTTATTAATATTTTTGCAGAAATTGACAAATTCGAAGCTTTTCGATATTCTTTCATAGAATATTTGTTTAAAATGCATACTAGCACTGATCCGGTATCCTAAGATTCATATCTTTCTATATCCTTATAGCTGATAGTAAAAGTATCAGTATATGTAACTTAAATTCGTCTCTCTTGCCTTAAAAGAAATTTTGTGAATATTTATTCAACATATCTCATATATTTATATATCTTTCAAAGGAAATTAATTCGCAATTGGCTTCGCGTCGTTACACATGAATGAAATTAAAATGTTTTTTATCAATACTAAGATGAAAATCACTAAGTCGAAATATATGCTAGGGGGTAAATTAAATGTGTGTGTGTGTTTCAATGGAGAAAAAAACATTCGTCATGATCTAGAAACAAAAGAATTCACAGACTTTTCACTTGTAATACAACCGAAATTTTCTGGAATATTAACTCAACTCTCTGAACTCTGCTAGAGTAAAAATTCCATAGCCTCAAAAGCTGCTGTGAATTTTCGCTCACAAAAACAGAATGGAATCGTCACGTTCTTTACAGAAATTCCAGAATGTCGGCATCTATGGTTGCCCTATCAGTTGTCAACAAAAAAGGAACTACATTTTTCTAAAGAATTCACCCAGGTGACCGAAACCGCCTGAGCCCGGCTTCTGTCGAACGGGTGGTTTGAGGCGCGATAGGGCTCATAGGGTTAAAAATAATTATAATTAAATGCATTATTACTAATTAAGATTAAATGAAAATTAAAAGAAATAGTTCTGCGAACAATAGACATCGCATACCCCCTCCCAAAGAATGCTTGCACAAGTCCCTGCTTTCATCATCATCATTCACAAAATTAGAATTAAAGTCTGCTTTTCATCAGTAGTAGCAAAATTATAATTGAAGTCTGCTTTTCATCAGTTGTAGCAAAATTGCAATTAAAGATTGCTTTTCGTCAGTTAAATTACAATTGAAAATCTCGCCATTCTGAAAATGTCTCAAATGTTGTAATATTACCAAACTCCCTATTGAGTCTGAAAGCACTGAAACTCTTAACCCGAAACGACGCGCGCTACGAAGAGTAACGCGAAGACGCGCAAGGGGGTGTAAGACACCCCAATTCGTTATTTCGCTATTTAACCAAAACTAGCAACATTTTTATGCTATGTCTGTTCTAAATGATTCATGCAAATAGTTCTAGTTATACAAGAGCAAATTTTTGGACGAAAAATTGAGTAAATAATATATCATATTTTTCAGCGCATTGAGAACACATAAGAAATGTAAATTTCTTACATACATATTTTCAACTTTTGTTTACGATAAAGAATCATCAAAATACTAATCGTTATACAATTTGGATAGGAAAATACTGCTTCTAATTTTCGTAGGTAAATAGGAAACCATTTTCTTTAGAAATCTAAATAAGAATTCTGATGGGCTTTATCTTTCGATCCAATAAATTTAGGGCGTAATACACTTTTATTTTTCAGAATAGTTTCTACATTTTAATCTTTTCCTCTAACAGTTTTTGCGAAAGCGAATATGACATGTAACAGCTGACTACAGTTACATTACGTCCAAAATAATATAACATTTGAAACAATCTCTCGCCTTTTTCATTTACACTATTATCTAGTTTAAAGTACTTGTATCAGCAAAAATCTCCATTTTAGAAATATAGAATGTTCTTGAATCCGCTTGTTTCCTCAATAAAACGTAAATAGCGAGATAACATTATTTTTCTGTCCCTAATACGATCGCTCAAATGAAAAAAGAAACGCAAGGACGCGCAAGGAGGTGTTTCACATCCCTTATGGTGAATTCCAATAACAAAAATAAAAGAATTTTTCTTGAAACACCTTCCTTCTGTTGAATTTGACCTTAAAGGCAGATAGAATGGATTTGACTCATTTTACGGGCTTGGGGTGTCGTACACCCCCTTGCGCGTCCTCGCGGGTTAAAAAAGGCCACTGTCTTGAAACGAAATTTAAAAAGAACTTAATGATTCCAAGGAATATTCATGACATTTTGGCCGAGTAGAATCGGTAAAAGCATTTGGGCGTGACTGCGTAAAATCCAAATTTGTAAACAGATGAAATACTACACGGTAGTGTTTAAACAGGAACTCGGTTCGCTCGAATAATCAAATAATTTAATTTAAATAATAATTTTGAATTAAATAATAACTGAAATTTAAAGCTTACGTTGAAAGCTTAAAAAAATTAATGGATACTTAAGCTGAAATTTGTTATACAATTTTTTGGATTTATCACGATTATTAAATACGCGCATTATTATTCATGAAACAATCTAATATATTTGGTTACAAAAAGAATCGTCTGGTGGGTTTACTTGAATGCAGTCCAACAAGCAGAAAAATAAAAGAAATAAATGACTCTTTGTTTTACGAATATTACAGAAAATAAAAGTAGCACAGATGAAATAACAAAACGGCACTAGCATAAATTAACAGCTGAGATCACCAATAAATCTCAGTAACAGCACTTTCTATAGAGTTGTATATACGTTTTCCAACAGGAAGTCTAGTAACCTCTCGCAAGTCCTGGATCTTTGCGATCAAAGTTGAGATAGGGCTACAATTCATGAATTTTCTAGAAGTTTCGTTCTGTCGCCAAATCTATCGCTAAGGTGGCAATTCATTAGCTTGGTTCCCAGTAAAACTCTCTTTCCTGCCATAAGATTAGCATTCAAGGGAACAAATTTTGCAGCAGTAATGCTTGAACGAAGTTT
>BGPR01030040.1:0-18919 GCA_013235015.1 Araneus ventricosus
GAAGATCTGCAAAAATTTTCCGAAAGTCGTGTCATGAGAACCATTGCAATAGGTAGATTTTCCTATAAGGAATCTACCTAAAAATTGCACGGAAATAAGATCAACATGACTGAAAAGCTAATTTTTTATTTAAATTTTAAAATGGCGTAAAAATGGTTTATGTGCGATAATATGCTCCGAAGATATTTAGGAAAAACATTAAAATTTTGATTAATGTTTAATTAATTAAACATCTAATTGATATTTTGTGTGAAGACCCCTTTATTAGTAAGCACCTACTACACAAGAAGTAACTACGTGTCGGATTCGGCAGCCCAACGGTCTACCCTTGGAGCGATCTTTGCGTAACACAAATTGCATGCGGCATCACAAAGTTTACTGATAATATGCCAGCATTATCGTTATCATGCTAAGCATCATTAGCATCAAACATTATCATGTTAAATTAGCTGAGGTTTATTTTAGCTATATTAACGCCCCGTTTTGAAGGAACACGAGGGCAATTTCAGGATGGAACTCGCAAATTTTGAACCGCGGTTAGATGACGACACCTGAGCTGTCAGGCAATCTCGAAACTTCCACACCAAAGGGAAGACGGTTGGTGTCCTGTGTATGATTTAATAATGACGGATCTTCGGTGGAATCGGGTTTCGAACCTGGAACCCTTCGTCCCCCAAGCCGAGACCGCACCACTATGCCACTGCGGCCTCAAAATATATTGTAACGAAATTGTCTTGTGGGTGTACGTGATTACAGTCCATTAAGCAGGATTAAAAAAATAAAGCACTTTATTTTACAAATACTCTAAGAAAAGAAACGAAGCACAAGTATTAACACAGCAGTCATAAAAATTCACACCAGTGATCGCCAATATATCTCAAAACAGCGCTCACAGGTTTCTTATCAGTTCACCAGCTTGCTTGCTGATCAAATTCCAACTGACTCTTCTTGGCTTGAGAGCTTGCTTTTATACTTTTTCAACAGGAAGTGACTTCATTACGTAGGAAGTGACGTAATCTCTAGAAAGTTCATGGAACCAGTAGAAATAGGTGGAAAGCTTGACGTCCTTCTAGAAAATTCCTTTTGTAGCCAAAGTCGCCAACTTTGCCGCCAAGTCGCTAAATTTGTCGCGAAGTTCGCCAAATTTATCGACAAGTTTGTCGACAAGATTAGCATCTCAGGGCAACGACTTTATAGCTTTGTAACAATATTAGACTGAGTTAGTTTTCCAACTATAGTTGATAGACTATGTAATTTCAAACTTTTGTTAAAGGAGGAAGACGGTAAACTAGTTGGAAACTCACTCTGCATTGCAGAGTGAGAACAGAGTGAGTGAGATAACAGAAATATTTCAAATCCCAAGAATTAGGAATTTTTTTATTTGAATTTGTTTTTTAAGTTTCTGTCTTCATCTCCAAAGGCTGGGTTCAGTAATCCGGGACCTCGTTCAAGAAGGATGTAAAACTTTTATTTATTATGCATTCAAAATGTATCTAATTTCCCCTAATTTTGAGAAAATTCTTCGAATCCAAATTATTTCATGATTATTCCTGCTAACTAGTATTGAAGACCCTTACTAAAGAGCATTTTGTGTTTCAGACACACTTTACACGAATAGTTATTGTGATTTTTTGATACAGAGTTTCAAATGATAACTATTACGAATAGTTACTGAGAATAAATATTGCCCCAAGCTCTCAAATGGAGTCGCAGATTATAATTTCAAACGGGATTCAATGAAACTATTATTCGTAAAATCAGAATTTTTTTTCTTTCTTATTTAAATGCGTTTCTGTAAATTGAATATTTGATTATATTTAAAAAGAATTTATGAATGGTCTCTATTATATTACTAAAAAAGAAGCTTATCTTGATGCAAAATCATTTCAATTTCAAATAAATTTTCACATAATAACAGAGTATTCGTTAAAAGTTCCTTGGAATTGCTTTACAATTCTTTAATAGGAACTCTCATTTCAAATTCGTATAGAATGCAAATAGAAACAGCTGCTATATTGCTTGTATATTTTTATATTGTTATGGAAAAACGTTTATTTTCACTTACATTCTTATATTTTAGCTTTTGTTTTCTGTGTTGAGACCAAAATATAACACTTAGAACACATTTTCTGATTCTTGAATTGTAAAAAATACTTAATTTTCGAAACTACCTAACATTTATTTTATTTATTAATAAAATTTTTATTTTATTTTTTATTATAAATATTTAATATTTTAATTAATATTTTATACAATTTATTAATTTTAATTAATTATTATATTTAATAACACGAATTTAATTAGTTTTAATTAATTATAGTATTCATATAATTTATATTTTATAATAAAAATTAAAGTTAAAATGAAGAGAAATCTTTGAATTCTACTATGACTCATATTATGTATGGATCAGAATGTAAATGTCTTCTTAACTTTTCTTTACAAGCTGGTGCAGCTGCAGCTTCAGTAAACAGTTTCGATTTCACCCCTTTCCACTTCTCCCTCCTCCCTGAACTAATCTTTATTTACCCTAATCACCAAAATCTTGCTCCTCAGAGGTAGGCTATCAGAAGTCTAATTTTGCATATTTTAACCCTTAAATGTCCAGTGTTCTCTTTAAGCAACATACCCAGTTTTGGCTTCTAAAATCTTGAGAATTATTTTATTTCCAAGCAAATGTGCACTCCCTATTTTTAAATAAATTTTTATTGAAAAATAGAGAATGTCTTTTGCAATTTCAAAATACCGATTCTGTGGGGAGATGGGTAATCAGGACTGAGTCTATGGTCTTAAATAGAGTGTGCCGGTAACTTTAATTTTTTTTTAAAGCTCTAATGCGTGTTGTTGCCCATAGGCTACATACTTAAAACGTTATTAAATCAATTTACAACATATAGATGACATCAAAATACCTTCAGATTTTGTGGGGGAGATGGGCAATAAGGACTGAGTCTATGGTCTTGATTAGAGTGTGCCGGTAACCTTAATTTTTTTAAAGCTCTAATGCGTGTTGTTGATATAGGCTGCATACTTAAAATGTTATTAAATCAATTTACAACATATAGATGACATCAAAATACCTTCAGATTCTGTGGGGAGATGGGCAATCAGGACTGAGTCTATGGTCTTGATTAGAGTGTGCCGGTAACTTTAATTTTTTAAAAGCTCTAATGCGTGTTGTTGCCCATAGGCTACACACTTAAAACGTTATTAAATCAATTTACAGCATATAGATGGCAGCCTGAGTTCTGTTGAAAAAATAAATAATTGATATTTTTAACTCCCGGCTGCATCTTTTTGCTTTGTTTGTACGCTTGGGAATATCATAATTTAATCTGTAATATTGAAGGAAATTCCTTATACGTATTTTAGTTCTTAAAATTCATACGTGCTTAATATTACAGAATTTTACCGAAGATTTTTTTTTCTCAACTAAAGCCCAGAGTTGTCGATATGTAACAATCTATTTTTAAGTCGTAAACCATACTTAAATAAAATAGGATTTTTTGAAGAATTTTTCCCATGTTTTATTCAACAAATGAAACTCGAAAAACATTTTTAAATCAATGTTTGAAAAATTCGGTATTTAAGGATTAACATTTTCAATCCCAACCGCATTTCCTGATGGTTAATGTATCGTAGTTGTAGGTCGAAGAATAAAAAGAACCGAATTAATGGCTGTCAGCATGCGATATATTACGCTATTGAAATTCTTTTGGCTGTCTTGTAAAACATTAAAATTGTTACTTACGAAAGTTCACCTCTGACGTAGAGAATTAAAATAATGATTTTACTTGATCAAAATTTAGCTTACAACCACATTTTCTGTTTCCATTCACTTTTATCACACGAAACCTTGTTTCTATTCAAGTTAACACAAGAATTCTGAGAATTTAAAACTCCGTTATTTTCTGATTTAGATATTCAATGTTAGCCTTTTCCTTACACGAGATAAAGATGTTGCACAAGTTGAATTTTACTTGAGAGTGCAGGCTGACAAAAATATATTCTCGGATTGTTGCTAATCTGATTTGTCTCATCACTTCGCTGATAGATTTATTCCCCAGCCCATTTGTTTATACCTTGGTGTTGTCAATAGATTGTTAATGAATATGTGGCAGTGCGTAGTTTAGAACTTGGGACCTTTGTGTTTTGAGTCAAGTACGCTAACGACTAGATAAAAAGAATTCCCATTGTCCGGATGCGGATACTGACTTATATACATCACAGAATAATATGGAGCACGGTTTACTACAGGAGCATCCCCCAGATTGTTAGATATTATCTGAATATCAAGGAAGCGATAATTGTGCTGCGTGCATATGCGCAGATTGTTAGCTCCTATTTGTATATGCTCAGACACGTGCAGGCTTTGTGCTGTGAAGTGCGTTACAGACTTTGTGCTATGAAATGGTCATAGTCTTTAAATTGGGAGAGCTTGTTGTAGAGGTTGAAGCACTGCCATTTGTCGAATGTAGAAGATGGAAAATTATGTTTGGGGCTGCTATCTATTAGTGGGACCGTAAGTAGTTGCTGCGTGTTCTTCGTCCGGTAGTGTTTTGAGTCAAGTATGCTAACCACTAGACGAAAGGAATTCCCACTGTCCGGAGGCGGATACTGGCTTATATACATCACAGAATGAGATGGAGCACAGTGTAGTGCAAGGAAAAATGTGTCCGTTCGAGATGCCAAAAAAAAGACTATACATATCTTTCAGTGATTGGAAACTAGGTATAACATTTTCCAATTTTTCTCCGAAATCTGCATTTTAAAAATATACTTTAAGATTTAACCCCTCCCGTTACATAAGTATGGCCCGCTGAATTTATGAGCAGGGAAAACAACCTTCTGTTTCTTCGAGAAAATCCCCATTTTAAATAGATATTTTGAGATTTATCCAACTATAAATAGCTAATTTAGCGTAAAAGTACAAATATGATCAAGTATTAAAACTTAAAAGTACAGTGAAACTTTCTGAAAGATATGACTTTCCGAATGCCCTACCTTAATGTTTTCGCAGAGAAGGATAAATAGTCACAGTTATGGCTCATAAAACTGGAAAGCCTCGTAGACTGGACGCGAAACAATTCAAAATGCATATCTCGAGGGTACAACTTAACTCAATTATGGGTGTAACTCCGTTTCTGCAATTTTGTCGGGGAAATTATAGTTTCAAATCAACGTCGCCTCTGCCAAATTTTAAGCCGATATCTCGAGAAAATAAAACCGCAAGTGTTAAAGACTTCATGATCGATAAATTGACTGATCGGATTTCTGCTCGTTTTAGTTGAGTCAATTTCATGCAAAGAGATATTAATTATTAGCATGTGTTTTAGATTAGCGTGTTTGTTTAAGGATGGAAAGTGTCTTTATAACAACATACATAACAATTATAATAAAATATATTTTATAGTGCTTTCGTAAGTAAGTGCTCTTATTCATAAGAGAAAGAGATAAATTATTATCACATATCACAACATTTGAATCGCAAAGCCCACCAAAAAATTTTATCAATTTCGTATCAAACGAATAATAAATTGCAAGAAAGTTTAACGACCAAAGACATTTTGTGATGTAAAGGTAAGATTTAACTTCTAAGTAAGCAGCAAAATTCCTTGTTTAAAATTATTTTCTTTTTATTTATATATATAACATAACACCACTTCATGTTCCCGTATATAGAATCATTATGATTCTTTGTAATCAGTTTAGATGGACATGAAGTGGAAGCCTACCAGAAAAAAATTAGATAACAATTTAGCAACCTAAAGGAAAAGGAAACATTTTCAAATAATTTAAATATCTAAAACAAGGAAACTTAAATAATAGAAGAAATATCCACAGTATCGCTAGAAGAGTCTCTATTAGTAGAAGAGTCCATGGTATCACTAGAGAGACTTTCTTGATAGTTTTACTTATCTTGATTTTGTTCTTTTTTAATGTTGATTACTGAACAATTAAAGAATGAAATAAAAGAGAGAAGTTGGCAGATCTGATTTTTAAGGACCTGGACTGATGGCTGCTGACAAGCACAAACCTAACAATATTGTAAATTTTATTTATTTAGTAATCATTCCCATTAGTCCAGTTTAATTGTACTATAGCATGCAAAAAATACATAACAGAAAATTTATTGCTGTAAGTTGTTGAGTCGGCCACACAAAACATGGCACTATATTATTACAAAAATCATTCTGTAGGTGTATGGTGTAAACAGTCCAACACGCAGGATAATTGGTTTAAGGTTTATTCTCAAATATGCAGGAAAAACACGTAGCACAGGTAACATAACTCTTGTACAGACTAGCAACACAAACAAACAACAATTCACTAGTAATAACAGTCAGTAACAGCACTTCCGGATTTAGCAACACAAACAGTCAGCAAAACACTAATAATGACAGTAACAGCACTTTCAATAGCGATCAGTTCACCGGCTTTCCAGCTCGCACTGTAAACGAAACTCCAAAGTCGTTCCTCGAAGGCGTTCGCACTCCGTTTATATACCCTTGCTCGACTGGTTGTTACGTCACATGGAAATATCTAGCATATTCTAGTATCTCCTCTCCTAATGGAGATATCGAGAAAATGATAGCATATTCGTTAATCTTCGATTTATCTCCAATGTCGCCAAGTCGCCAAGGTCAGGGGTCCAGGCCTGACCGCTGCCCGCCACTCCATGCATACCCCTGTAAAACTCCCTTCCCAACTATAAGACTAGCGAGGAAGGAAAGCGACATTACATCTTTGTAACAATATTTTGCACGCAGAGATCGGATCAAAACATCTTTTTTTGTGTTTAAATAAAAGGCTATTAATCTGAGAGGAAAAGTTTAAATTATAAATTTATATGTAGTAAAAATATCTGTAAAATGGGACATATTTTCATGGAAAAAGAAAAACTTTCCTCAGCTAGGTGGCTACGTCAGTTTATCTTGGGTGAAAGCACATGCAGGTAGCACGGGTAAGGAGATGGCTGACCACTTAGCAAAATTAACAACTGAAATTGGTAATGGTTTTAAAATTCCTATTCTTTATTCCTTTCTTAAGAAAAATATAAAACGAGATCTTTTAAATAATTGTAACCTTAGCTGGCGGGACTCCAAAACTGGTAAAAGAGCCAAGGATTTCCTTCCAAATCCTGATCTTGAGTTATTGACTCTTAATAAATATTTGGTTTACTAAGTCACAGGACATAGTCCATTTGTAGTGTACTCCATTATGTTTGTGTGGTATCATTGGTGATGCCGACCATTATATTTTTTATTGTAGATTTACAGCGTATTTTCACCTAACAAAGCCTTCATTGGATAATAAAAATAAATGGTTTATGAATGTTCTAAAAAATAATAGGGCGTTGCTCAGGATAAGAAGGTGCTGTGAAATTCCCAGTGAAATTTGCATCAAATTACAGACTGTGGGGACTGAGTTTGAGTTTTGTCTTTTGGGATGCCATGGCAGGTTGGTTGGTTCTCGTGTATTGGTCATTCTTTACTGTTTTCTGTATGTATATTTTTTCTTTGTGTTTATAATTTCTGTTATGATTCAATTTTACCAAAATCTTTTCTTTTCGATTTAAAAGACTGGATGCTCCAACCAATTACTAATATGCTCTGTATTTTTATATTATAATTTTTTTTAGTTTATTTTTTTTATTTTACTTGAACCTTGTATTTTGTTGTTTTCCACTGTGTGCCTTGGTTTTTTTTCAATTTTATTTTTTCTAACTGTGGCCTTTATTTGGCGTTGTAATTTGTTTTTATCTACTTTTGTATCGTTTTATTTTTATGCGTGTGTGCTGGATTTTTCCTGTTGTTTGTTTCAATTATTTGCAACCGTTTCCTTTTGTTTAAACTAGTGTGAAATCTATTTTTATATTTGTTATCTGTAACTTCTGCCATTTACTTTGTGAGTATTTTAATTTATTTTTTATTTATTTTTTAATTTCTTGTGGGCCTCATGTTTCTATCAATTTATCTTTCGTTCTTTTAACTGGAAACGTTTAAATTTTTAAATATTAAAATTTCTTTCAATATTTTATGTAAATTTTGGCCACATTTTCACTATGTCTATCCGTCTGCTGGAATGTTCTCGTCCATGAGACTTAGACTGCACTCTAAAAGCTTAAGGTTGCGTCGGCTCTCCTGGGTATTGAATGAATGAATATTTTCCTGGAAATCATAATTTTGTTTCAATATTATTTCACAATATGTCAAAGATTTCATTATCGATCGCCTTACGCCCTCTTGGGTAGGCTGGGCCGGGGCGGGTTGTAATTAAATGAAAGTAAATTATCGATTAATCGACTGATCGGGTTTCTGCTCATGTCACTTGGGACAATTTCATGTAATGAGATATTAGGTAGAAACGTACATTTTAGATTAATGTGTTGGTTTACGTATGGAAAGCGACTTTATATTAACAACAATGATACGAAAGCATACGTTTATATTGATTTTGCCCATCCGGAAATTAAGGGAAGAGTGATTCTCAAACATTTTTAAATATCGCATATAACACTTTATTCGCAAAAATTCACCACCAATATTCAGGTTCCTATCATACACACAATAAATAAAAAAAAATTTTAATGATCGACAACTTTTCATGATGAAAAGTAAGGTTTATCTCATTAGAAAGTTGTAAAATTAAATTCTTTATTCACTTATTTGAAATTTCTTCATTTTATTTACCATCTTTTTCAGGAGATTATGATTTTGTTTCAATGCTATTTCACAATATGTGAATTCGAATGCCGTTAAACATCCAATTAAACCAAATACTTTTTATAAACATTTAATTTTATTTTTCTCAAAATACTAATAGTACAAATTTATATCAAATAACTTACCCAAATAAAACATAAATAATTTTTAGAACATATTTATGTTGTAATTATTTTTCAGTCATGTTAGATTTTCGTCAGTAGAGGGCATTGGCTTGAATATAATTGTAATTCTTATAATATAATTGCAATTTGTAAAAAATTCTACTATCAAACACTTTTTGAATGCATTTTGAACAACTAGATTTCTTATTGTATAATTGCAATTTTTGTGGATACTAATAAAAGCAGAAACTTGTATAAACAATTCGCGTTCGAAAAAGAAATTCGATAAGAATGTGGTTCCATGCTTAGCGTTGCTTATTTTCTTTTTCAGTTTAATCTAATCTTGTTCTTAAAATTCTTTTAAGTGCGTTCTCTGTTAACTTTGTTGTTGTTGGTTTAATAAATTATTAGTTGATTTTATTGATTCTTGTATCTCTCGAGTCTAGATCAAATCGCACAAACCATTCTTTTTATAATCGATATTTTAATTGGTTAAATTTTTGATAGATTTTTAACAATATTAAGTTACTGTATAATAATTTAGTCTCGAGGATATCCACAAGTGGAGTTACCTCCACCCTACTGAAGCATCCGGGGTAAAGTGGTGAATCGCCTCCATGATTATTTAAAATTATCATAGACTCTATATAGATAAAAATTATATATGTATTAATTATATTTTTCCCGTCTAGCTTAAAAGCGTAAGTTTAATTCCTTCCTAATAATATTCTTTTACTTTCCGTACAAGCGCATTAGAATATTGTTGTGTCAGTGGAAAGTTATCGGATGATAACGATCATGTGCTTTCTCACGGTAACCACGTGATGCGTAGGTGTAAGCTCTCCATTAAAAACCGAGTGTAATGTTTTAATCGGGGGAGACGACTTTTGGAAATCAAGCAGACATGCGGTAAATGCGAGCAATAGGCAGCTACGGGGATCTTTTCCCTGTCATCACGGCGGTGGTGGGCGATTAACCATTAGTCAAAATTATTCCTTCATGTCCACTTAAGGCCACATAAAGGAATAATTTTGACTAATGGTCATTCCTTTGTTCAAAAATTTTTTGTCCTGCTTTAGAGCTACAATGGCGTGTGGCCTCTGAGGAAGAATCGCCATTTTGGTTCTTTTACAATTTTCTTCCATTTTGCTTTCATTCTCATTGTATTTTTCGTTCTAATTTGCTTTTTTGTGTTTTATTTTAAGGTTTTATTAATGCTTATTTTTTAATTTTTTACTTAATTTTTGAAGTTCTAATTTTGTTTTCGTGTATTCTATCAGAAGCAGCTGTATATGCGCCTTTCTGCATAATGCAAAAGAATTTTAATTAATTTTTGATTCAAGTACTATTAATATTTAATTTAATTTAATTTTTGTTAAAATTTATCAATTATAACTGCTTAATCTAATGACGCAGAAAGTGTTTGAAACTTACTTCCTGAATAAGAATGACAAATAGTCTGCTATTTCAGATTGTTGAGAAAGTTAAATATAGTAAGTTTATTAATATTTAATTGTACATAACAGCTGGACCGCAATTCTTTTTTTTCCCTTCCCTTTCTCCCCACCCCCTTTCAAAAAATCCCTTTTTCCCTCCAATTATTTCTATATCTAGTTCCCTGAAAAATTATTACCCAATCACATCGAGACAAGTTGTAATTAGAGAAACGACAAAGTTAACGAGAAGGCTTTTATCAAGGAAGAGAAAAAACTAGTACCTATGGAAATCGACTCAGTTTACTATGCTGTAGCGTTCGTTTCAATTAAGAAATTTTTCTTTCGTTGGCATTTCTTACAGAGCCCTGGGAATTCCAGGAAGAAAAGGCTTATTTTAAAGCACTTAGTCGATCCGTAAACAATTTATTTGTAACTTATTTTTCCAAATAATTTAGGCGTAGAGGTTTACATCTCTATTTGAATTCAATGCAACACCTAAGAAGAGATCGATTTACAAATGAGGAAGATTTCTTTCTCTTATTTTCATTTAAACTCATTCTAAATTACTTTTTAAAGTAATCGTCCATAATTTGCAATTTACAGTTTAAGCGATTGCTTACGAATCGAATGCATTGGCTTTCTACTCAAATAAAATTTGCCAATGTAACAAAATATAAGCAATACATGATTCCACTTTTCTTTACAATAAATTATATATCTCTTTGTTATTTAAAAAGTGCTTTCGGATTGCAGTATCCTCTTTCTATTGATATGTTCGTAGTAACCATATTTTTCTTTCAAACTGAAGAAACATATACATGAGACATTTAAGCTTCAAGATATTAAGCAAATAAACTCCGCAATTCTCAATCATTTTTTCTGTAATAATGTCAAATACATAAATCATACGATCCACAAGAATATTTTAAAAGAGTTTTTCGACGTAAATGACAAAATTAGGCTATCAATAATTTAAAATATATATAATATTTTCATTTAACGTTAATAGTAACTTTTAAGGTTCAAGCTTGGTCTGATGACTGAGGGAAAACCCCTTCGTCAGAGCTTCTGAATCATTTGCACCCTCAATAATCCAACTAGTAATCAAATCTGAAGTCAGTGCTTGTAAATACATCGTCTGTTATCAAAGTCCGACCGGCACTGGATGAAGCTTTCCGTTTGGTGGAACAGGGGATTACAGAGTTTCTCCAACGTAAACTACTTGAATCCCCTAACTACCCTAATTATCAGCTGAGGAGTACATGGAATTGATTGCAATGTCTCAACTTATCTCTCTACCGCCGCTTCGAGCCCCGCTAATATGAATAGCCGGGGTATTGTTCGCTATGGATACCTACTCTGCCCCTCGCTTCAAAATGCGTGTCTCTTCGGTGGTAATTTAATTTCATCAAGTATTTTTCAGAGGATCATGGGAAGGTCGGGAGATTCCGACTTCGGTAAGTCTGCTCGGATGGTTCTCCAGATTGTTAATTATAGGACGTAAAGAACTGTCGTCGAAATGAAGGATTTTTCAAATTGGGACTTGTGTTCTGAAGCGGCAGTTGAAACTGCTGATAATGCTTATTGCTGTGGTGAATTTGGGCTCTCGGAATAGGAAATGAATACATTAATAATGGAATCTGCTTAAAATGAAGTTTAATTAATGCGATTTGGATATTATCTGTAGTTTTGATGTTCCTCTTGAAGAATATTTTTTAAACAGTGTCTACCTTTCTTTTACTCCACAATTTATATATATTTTTTAAATGGTATACCCGCATACCAAGCATAAGAAACGCAAAACATAAAAATAAGAATTATTGAATATATTCCAAGTATCTAAGTACGCGTGAAATTCTATTTTTCTGGTGGACTTGTCTTTCTATTTCAATAATATCGAGCGATTAATATTTATTCCAATGGCTTAAAAAAAGGGGGGAAAGCATTTTGCACATGGTAGCATTTTGCAACTGAAAAAATGTGAGGTTCCTTTTTGAGGATTAAAAATTTACCTCAAATGGCAATTAGAGGTAAATGAATTATTTCAGACTATTTCTAACAAAGATTTCTAACTTTATTTTATTTGATTTGATTTGATATTGAAACCGGTATCCACGGGAATTTTAGCTACGAAGGGTGGGGGCGGTAGTGGCCTGATGGCAAGGTTCCGGCCTAAGGGCCGGAGGACTCCAAGTTCGAAACCCGATTCCACAGAAGAACCGCCGTGTAAGCTGGTCTGGTGCACGCAAAATCCGTCGGGTCCAAATGTTTTTCCGTGTGGTGTAAAAAATACCCACACTGGCCCGGCCTACCCAAGAAAGGTGTAAGGCCGGTAGAGGACTAGCGGGGAGAGAGCCACCCACCAGCTTGTGGAGGATGGGATTTATTGGGTACAATAAGATGATACAGGCATTGCGCGAACAGGGGCAGTACTTTTAAATACAAGAGAGCTGGGAGTATAAACATGGTTCGACCCACCTCGGTGGGGAGAGAATAGCTTGATTTACTGCTCGGGCAAGCAAGGAAGAGTAAAAATATATATAAAATAGATAAGTATTGAAAAAGAAACAAACAAATAAACACAGAAAAAGCAGTAAAAATCAGATATATAAATAAATGAAAGATTGAAAACCCACAGTATAAAAACAAAACACACACAAACGACACACAAACAAATAAAAACTGTACCAAACATAGAAGTAAATATACATAAATTAATAATAATAATAATAATAATAATTACTTCTGAGATAGAAAAGAAGAAATTCCGTTAGTCAACGGCAATCCACGTCCCGCGTATAAGGAAATATCAAATTATCAATTACAGAATGTTTTTACGGCTAAAACTGCGCAAGTTAAAAACTACTTTATGTCCTACACAGGATGGATACGGCGAATGGGGGAGGAAAAGGAATAAAATTTTGTAGTCTAAAAATAAAAACAAGGTCAAAAAGTAGAATGCATAGCCCCATACCCCCCAAAAAAAATCTAAATGACAGTTAGGGCATTGACATCGTGGCAACAGGTTTCCAGAACTGCGGAGAGTCTCGGGAATTGGAACAATCATCTATTGTCGGGGCTCTTGGACCAATAGCTTCCCTAGGGCGTTGAGAGAATCCCACACCAAGGAACCAACTGGGTACAATAAGTTAAAAAACGCATATTGGAGACGGGGGTGCCAGCGCAGGCGTCGTCCTCATCATCTGACCACTGATCAAAATTGCGAGGTCCGTCCCAAAATAGCCCTCGTGTTGCTGAAGAAACGGGAGGTAAATATAGCTAAACTGTGCTACAAAGGCTCACTGCCTCTACTTCCAAACAGTTGCAGTTAATAAATATTGAAATATTTCAAGAGATTTCTTACTTTTAGCAATAGCAAAGAATATTTTAGCACGCATAAGGGCAGTTGTACACTTATAAATATTTTAAAATGATTAACTATTATATACATATTAAGATAACGATTTTATATACATATTGCGATTGGAATGAATATCAGGTTATCATGCACCAAATGAATTTTGATTGATACTTATTGATACAATAAGTTTGGTGATCATCTCCGATTATGTACTGAATATGCGAACCTATAAACCTATGAAACTGACATGCAATACCAATATTCTCTTTGGCGATATCAAATCATCATGAAGAAACTCTCTTTTGTTCAATCCTAATGTGCTATTCCCTTATTAAAATGTAAACTTTCACGTAAATGAATTTTGAATGAAATACTGACAGAAAAGTATTTCTTAATATGTTTTATTCATTAAAATGCTTCATTAAATAAGATCATATCGGGTTTCAGAACAGCAAGCGAAATAACTGATTAATTTTTAAAGTATTTATTGCCTTTTTAGTACATTAAGAATGAAAAGTAAGATGCCACAAAATGTAAGATGTGACGAGGGAAAAGTATTTATTAATAGGTTTTATTCATTAAAGTGCCTCATTAAATACATCAGCACTCATTAAACAGACCATAGCGGGTTTCAAAACAGCAAGCGAAATAACTGATTAATTTTTAAGGTATTTAGTTTCTTTTTAGTACACTAAGAATGAAAAGTAAGATGTCACATCACATCAACTATAAATAAATTCTGGTGTCCAATTTCCAAAAAAAGGATCCTTTTGAAACGCACGCAAACAAGTATTAAGTTATAGTTAATCATTAGTCACCCATGTTTTTCATAAACAATACTCGCCTCCTCGCCAAAATATCCTCCTATTTTGCATATGATAGTATAAGTCCACTTTCTTCAAGCATCAGTTTGACTGTCAATTTAATGCGTCGCTAGTTTAAAAATTTAACCAGAAGGAAATTCAGTTTGTTAGATTGCAAAAACTGCATCGACATCTTTTTTCGGTTTTGTCAGTAATTTTAATTAATTTAATTCTTCGCCACTAAAGTTTCTTTCATCTCTTGTGGCATCTTTGACAATTTTTGAATTTCAAACGATAATTTTAGCCGTTTCTTTAATTATGTAAAGTTTTCTTCATTATTTACTTTTCGATTTAAATATTATTTGTCTTAACTTTTATTGTTGTTTCCATTAAGGTTTCAACTTTATAATTTTTAAATTCAAATTTTGAAACGGGATTATTTCTTCGCCATCTTGTTTTCGCGTAGGAATTTGGCGTAATCAGGTTTTGGGCGTCTGTATCTGGAATCATTTTCCGTTACGATTGGAATTTCTTGTGTGATGGGCTGAACGTGCAGTTGGTGTTTTTACGGCTGCGGGCCTCAGGGCCTTTTAGGCCTTTCGGGGCGTTTTTAGTTCTTTTTATCTTCTGAAGAATGAAATGGCGTGGTGGTAATCTGCAGAATCATTTTTTTGCTTGAAAAAAGGAATTTCTTACAAGTCGTGTTCTTTGAAAGATCAGCCATAAAAAATTCTGGCGAGAAAATTCGCAACTGAATTCTTGTGCGGTATGGGACGTGAGCAAATATATGTGATAAAAAAAATGAATACAGGCGTGTAATCCTTCATCGTTTTTCTTCAGTGCTTCTTTTCGACATGGATCATCGCCAGTAATGTTTTTGTGCAAATATTGATGTGAGAAGCATGACAGCCAACAAACTGGCTAAATATCAGTGCGTCTTAATCTTCAGTATTATTGGGCAACATAAGGTCTATTATGTATACTTCAAATAATTTAATTTCACGTTGCAACTTCTGGTCAGACGGAGAAATACGACTTCAACTGTTTTTTCATTCTAGCTCTAAAAATTTATGGAGCTAAAAATTTCTTTTTATGAAAAAAATTAGTTTTTGATGGTAGCGCTATTGTCTTTTGTTTCTTTTAAAAAAAAGCTGCAGCTATTTCAATTTGTGATTTTTTGTGAATTGTTCTTTAGTCATTTGTGTGCATCTTTATCAAAATATTTCATTTGTAAAATCATGGCAGTTAATCTAAATCTTTACAATTATTAAATAAACAAAAAGTTTTAAAATTCTAGTTCGATTCTGTTTTAATTTTTCTATTTAGATATCACAATGTGCATTGTACTACCATTATATGCAAATTGACTTTTAATAGTAGCTAGGTTTTTCAGGTCTGAAAAGGTAGGTGAATTATATTAGTACAGCTTGAATTGCTTTTTATCGTGTTATTTTCTTCAGTACCCAAAATTGATTTGATAATTGATATCTATATATATATATATTAAATAGACTAAATTTTAACTTTGGGTACCAGTTTTGTTTTTTAACGTTTTAATTTAATCCTAGCTACCCCATCCAATACAGTTAAAACAATTAAGTGGCAAATTTGAATGAATCTTTTAAATCCAAAGTCATTTTTACAGGCTTTTGCTTACAAATGCTGAGAAGTAGTTAAAAAATAGGGCTCCGTAAGATGCTTGGCATTGCATTAATTTTCTACTTGACTCAGTTGGGGTAGCAGTCCACAGTTTAAAAAGAATGCGTTAGCAATGGAGGACCGAGGTAACTTTAACAATCGGGCAAAACAAAGAAATGTCTCCCCTCTCTCTTCCAACCAATGTTTGTTTCAAATTCACTAATGTCTATATTCTTAACGTGAAGTAAACTCTTTATTTAAAAATAGCATGTTTTACTGGGAAATATCACTTAATATTATTATGATGATAATTTTTAAACTTCAGCTATATTTAAGTTTATATAGTTGTCTTATTGAGACAGAAATAATGATATTCAGCAAATTTACTTTAAAAATGTGCGATTTATTTTAACACAATAATATAAATTATGTTAAAAAATTCACGCTTCTTGTTCTTTATGTACAAAATATTTAATTAAATCTGAATTTCAGTCCTCTGCGGAAAATGTCGCTTAATTGGCCTGGCTGCTAAACCAACTGATCATTCACGATAGATCGGAGATACTTTTCAGTTAGAAAATTTTCTGTCACCAGCAACAACAGTTACTGGTCAACAGTCAGAAAAGTCTTCCGCGTCACTGGATATGGGGAGGGAACAGCTATACTAAAGAATAATTATTTACCGTTTCTCCTGAGCTTCTATTAAACTATTTTTTTCTTCCCACTCCCAGTTTAGCGCCACCTCTGACTTCGGCGCCACAGGCAGTTGCCCGTTTTGCCCGCGCCGCAGGCCGCCTCTGTGCGTTAGATAAACTGTCAAGAAAGAGATTCTAATTACCCTTGTCAGAGTTGTCTCTTATAGAGTTTTCACATATGCTGATTCAAAAATCCTACGTTTGATATATTTTACTAATTGCATTATCTGTGATAAATCTTCTTACGAACTAAGTGTCCTATGTTTAAATTAAGTCAATTTCAACTTTTATCTTCTTTATTTGTTTTAGTCATATCAGAAAGTGCTATTAAAATCAAGAATCCGTTGATTTAATATATTAGATCCAATAATACTTTCCATCAAAGATTTTCAGTTCGCTCCTTCTAGTTCTGAGTATTCTGACAAGCATTCTTGCTGTAATGGTCGTGGCAGAAAATTCATTCAATTGATACAACTGAAAAATGGTAAATTCTGGATAGGAGAGACTGTAGAAATAGAAAGGAAACAAGTGTGATTTGTTATTTGGAGCAAGAAAATTGTAGGATCTTGCATGAAAATAAATCATTTTAGGCTAATAAGAAATTGTTTTACGATTTTCTACAGGGAGTGCACTCCTCAATTTGTTATACATAAAATACAGCATCAAAAGTACTTTCTCAATTTTATTTTCAAAATATAGAAGAAGAATCTTTATTTTATGTTTTTAACTACGCCACTCGTAGAGATCTGTTTCATTTGCTTATGTGTATGAAAGCCAGTGATGGCTCGTGAGCTCAGAAACAAGCAGTGCTGCAAACGTTGTATAGATCTAAGATGTAGGAAATTTTGCGTTGAATAGTTTAGTTTATAATGATTAAATACTAAAAATTGATAAATGTTGAGTTATAAGCAAAAAACTGGGAAAAAATTCAGGAATTTCGCCTATGCAGCTAAACTTCCAACAAAATGTTTTGGTTTCAAAGCTCAGATTCGTAATCAGCACCCCAAAGAACATAAATGAGCAAAAAATTACAACTCATCCAGAATTTGATTTAAAAAACTACCTAATGACTGGACTATTGAGAGAAAGCAAAAAAAAAAAAAAAAAATGCCAAATAAGGAAGGCACCAAGAAATCGCGCAGAACGAGTGTATCTGATTTTAAAACGATTATTTATCTTCTGATGGAGAAAGGGTTGTTTTTTTCTCCAAACTGAGCTCTCCACGTTGATCAGTGCGCGAATTTTTATCCTTAGGAAGCTATGCAGCTCTGGACAGTCTCTCTCTTAGTCTTTGATTGGTTTTTCCTTCTTCTTTGAACGTTTTGTATTACTTTTATGCCATTTTCGTTGATCATTGAACTTTCAAAGTTGAAAAGTAAGCCAATTAGAATAAAAACAAAAATACAAACTTTGGAAATAATTTCAGGCGGGACTGAAGCTCTGCAGTCCTAATGGACGAGCCGCTACTGCTGAAAGCGTAGATAGTTGGGACGTGTTTCATTAGGTTTTAAAACTGCGTGCGTTGAGTATAGCAAATGTAATACTGGAAGTATAAAATAAAACACGCTCAAACATTTACAAATGAATAAAATACTACAAACAATTTAGGATTTACAGAGCATTGCCTAAAGTTCAGCGTTTTCATTGTAGAACTCTCCAGTAGTTTCATTTTTTAATATACAGTGCACTTTCACCAAGAGTGGGGAATATTTTTACCACATGCAGAACTTGTTTCAACCACTTTAATGAACTTCATGTCACAAAGCAGTTTATGCCTATTCTCCCAACTGATTTATGTCGTCGAAATGGAATTTCTTATTTCATTTTTGCTCTTTATTTCTAGGACGCGATAATGTTTCAGAAGCATAAGTCAAACTGATTAACCATTGGAAAAACTTTGGAATTCACTATTGCATTTCTGTCTATATAGAGTTTATTAAGGTGCCTGAAATTGCAGCTTCAAATCCTCCTGTTATTTGTTTTAAATTTCATTCAAATAGATTTGTGATTAAAATTGGATAACAGTGGTTGTCTATATCTATTATGTTAGATAAAGGAATTACGGAGCATATAAATGGATATATTTAAAATTTATTGTTTAAGCTTTCTTATTCTAAACAAGAAAAAATTTCTTACAAAATAAGAATTCAAGCATT
>BGPR01030041.1:0-18918 GCA_013235015.1 Araneus ventricosus
AAAGAAAAAGATAAGAGTGATATGGTGCGCAGAGATATGCAAGAGAAAAGAGAAGCAGCGTACCACAAGTTGTATAGGTCATGATTAAATGATATATCATTCATCCATTTAATTACACGTTTCTTTACTTTAGAGCCCTGTTAAGTGATTGTGTGTTTAATATCAGTTTCGAACGGAAATATGTGTCATTGAAAGACCAGGTTGCGCTTTTTTACTTTGGTCATCCTTTGTGGAACTAAATTGAAATATTACAAAGTATGGAACATGAGTTTTCATTATCATTTCCTTTTTTCAATACACCTAGATTTGATAAGTATAAAAAATGCTCTGAGCACATAGTCGTTGCTTTGATTGAAATTACATTTGATTGAATGACTGAAGACTACACATATTTTTATCATTATTGTTTGAACAAATGTGGAATGTTTTCAAGAACTTTGCTTCCGTTAAGATGGAACTATTTTGAAAGCTTCTATTGTCTGTTATTGAATGCTTATTGTTGCTTATGTTGAATATGTTGTTTCAATTGATTTTATAAATTGTGCATTATTACATTAAATAAATATAGCATAACTTTTTTTTGAGATTCTATTCATATCCAAGAAAAATAAACGCTTATTATGTATTTTATCGTTGCAAAATTGTTGTTACTTGTCGCTATAAACCAAAGTTAATCCGTTTGTTTGTTGTGTGTTTTACTTGTCAGATATTTTTTCTTAATAGTGATTTTTCCTATGTATGACTGAATTTTAAACTTTATTTTACGAATTGTGATTATGAAAACGTGAAAATATGAAGCATTTTAGACTTTTCGCCCATCATTTTATCTCCATACTAAATTCTTTTATTAATAAAAATTAGAGGCAAATTTAATTGATGCGTCAATTAAAAGTCAACTTAATATATCTGAAAAAATTCCTTAGTCGAAAGTGTTTACAAAAAACGAATAAAAATTTCATATCCCTTGTCATCCGAAAATTAATTGTCAAATCACTGCAATTTAAATTACATTTATATGTTAAAAATCTCTTTTTAACAAACTTTGCATTTCTTTTTAGAAACGTAAACCCAAATATTTTTAATTTTAGTATTATTATTCATTGGATAATACTAAATGACTTCAAAAAAAAATTGAAATGAACTTTAAAATTATTTTCTTGCTTTCTGTGGAACTAAATTTTAGCCAAACACATCACATTTAAAGAATTGTCGAAAAGCTTGCAAGCTAAATTGAAAGTACAATCCCCATTATGATAATAAGTGTGCTTAATCCATCATTTCTTAATCTTTAATACTGACCCAGTGGGGGTCATATACCCGCAATTGGGGAGGCGAGGAATATTGACATGATGAGTGTCTCTTTGATTCTTCATTTTTTAGTAAGCCCCTGTTTCAATGTCTTTTTCATCTTTGCAACCAATATAAACCTAAAAATCATTTGTATATAGAATTCTCATAGAATAATAATATTATTTTGCTTACTATAAACATTTTTAAAATTTTTTTGAATTTTTTAACATTTTATTCCACATACTGCAAGTCATTTATCCTAGTATTTTATTGTTTATTATATTGTACTTATTCTCCATACTGAAGGCAAATATGTTTATGGTTACAGGCATCATTTAAATTTCTGTAAGTCAATGCATTTTGTTTAATATCGGTATATTAATTTTTGTTTCGTGGTTTACTTTTATGCAGAGCCTGCAAGACATTGCTTGGTGTACCTTGTAGATTTTGTCATTCATCATTAGTTCGAGGCCGAATTTGTTTAATCATAATTGTTAAAATATTAGCTTCTTTTTTAAATTATTAAACCAGATATTTACATCATGAATTACAAACTGTCTATAAAGTCATCAACGGCCTCAAATACTCAGAGACCGCATCTGTTCAAACGTTTTGTAAACAATATTTTGCATTTGTATTTCATCAAATAGTTTATAATTTTTTAAAATTTTGTTTAATAAAGGTTCACGTATGTTCACCTACCAATCGGACAGGGAGCCGTCCGGCTCCTGTCTTGTATACTGTGGTCATAAATGTTAGAAATTCATTACAGAAAATTATCTTGCATTGGAAGGCGATAATTTTCTGCAT
Source organism: Araneus ventricosus (assembly GCA_013235015.1). Classification (NCBI taxonomy): domain Eukaryota; kingdom Metazoa; phylum Arthropoda; class Arachnida; order Araneae; family Araneidae; genus Araneus; species Araneus ventricosus. The sequence continues at coordinate 2,101 of BGPR01030041.1, forward strand.
TAAATTCCACCCAATAAAAGTTTTCAACTAAATTTTTTCTGGTTATTTTACCTCATTGCTTATTTTTCTGTTTGGTTTTCTTTCTTATAAGAACATCTGGGGGGGGGTCTGGACAGAGTATTTGTTTATAGCTGGATCGCAGGTTATTCTTTTGTAGCCGAAATGTAGTTGCAAAAATAAACGCTTACACTGTAAAATATCCGTTTTTTTTCCCGGACTTTTCCGTATATTTGATGTTTAAAGCTGTTTGTTAGCAAAACGCCGTTTTCCGCTCCAGCCATAAACGGTTTAAAACCGTCAGTTCAAATTCTATTTTTCGTCATACGGTATTGCTTTCCGTACGATAACTTTCCCTTTTCTTAAATGTAATTTTATTGCATTAATTTCATGTTTTTAATAGGGTTCCATCTCCGCTGTTGTTTACACATGTTGCAGTAATCTGTTGTCACTCATGAAAGCTAACCTTAAAACGCGTGTTCTGGCAATAGTTGATTTTTACACCACTAGGTGGCGCCACTAGAGCTATAGTGACTTTAAAACTCAAATAGATTATTTTTACTACATTTTATGAAGTCTCCGGTGGTCTAGTGGTTAGAGTGACTGCTTTTTATTTCTAAGAACGCGGTTTCGATCCCCGGCTCAGAGGAGTTAGAAGTTTTGTCACCATCTTGCATCGAAATCGTCCAAGTAAGATCAATTAAAAATGACCTTAATTAAACTAATTGAAATTAATAATAAGCCTTGATTAATTAATATTCCTAATTGATAATACACATCAGCACATTTCAACTCAACTCGAACAGAGGGAGAAAAACAACTCAACTCAGTCGATGACGTCACTTACTTCGATGACTTCATTTTTACGGAGAAAACTTGATTTTATAAGGTAAAAAACCGTTGTGACTACGGATTTACTTCCTAACTTTTACGGGAAAAACTTGTTCCTGTATGGTAAAACACCGTTGTGCCTACGGATTTACTTCGTAACTTTTACGGTTTTGCACAACCAACCCAGCTGCCGGTTTAAAACCGTAAATTTTACGGGATTTTTTTTTACAGTGTAAAATTCCCCTTAATTCATCAGATAAATAGAACTTCGATTAACCAGGCCTCTATCAAACGAGGTCTTTGTTAACCGAGTCAGTGCCAGAAAATGTACTTTAAAAAAGGGTATCAAATTTGGCATTAAAGCCGATTTTTGCTGATTTTCACGACGCGAATGTTTGTAAAATATCATTATTGGGTAGCGATCTTTTATAACTCAAAAAGTGATTTGGAGACAAAATAATAAAATTACAACACAGTTCCGATCTTAAGCATTTCACTAGTGAGGTGAAGAAATTCCACACTGTAAATGCGTCGGAAAATTTTGAATTGTTGAGCAGTGGGAAATATTTTTCTGAGAACACTCTTAAAGAGTCATTGAGAAAATACTAAGGAAATAATGAGAATCAGTAACATTCACTATTTATTCTTTTTATCAAAACTCTTTTAAAAAAAGTGCTTGTGCGGAGTTTAAGAACTCCTTATTTAAGAACATGCTTGATTAATAAAAGATTTGGTTAAAATGTTACTAAGTATTAGCACTTGCAGACTTATTTCTATAATTTCAAATCAACAATTTTGGTAAAACTTGTCGAAAGAAAAAATGTCATGATTTAAAATTTAGTCCGTTTCAACCGCGTTTTCGATTATTCCAGGTGATTATGGTCCCAATCAGCTCTGACTCTAAACTGTTGTACTCTAATGACTACTGTTACCTGTAGATATAAAGAACGCAATTACTACTCGACCCCCCTGTATCATGTCCACGTATACACGCTGAGATAAGCATCTTTAAAAGGACTAAATGTCTTCCCTGCGGTGGCCTGTACACAACCTAGTTAGCGATTGCGGTAGAGATGAAGAGGCACACCACGAAACCACAGATACCTGCACTCATCACCCCCAATGAGCTCGGCCCTCCCACAGAGAGTCTGGCTCCAGAAGACCCCTCAAGAGTCTTCCTACAGGTGGGGGCTGAGGTATGGCATGTGCTGCAGATGGAAATCTCGACCTGATCAGTGCTTAGTTCCAATCGGCATCGCTATCTCACAGGGGAAGCACGAACCCGACTTACCGGTCGTACGTTTGCGCCATTAGCGAAACTTTGTTAGAAGATAAGGATAAGAAGACAATAATTTATCTTGATTTATCAGAGAATCGTATTTATTAGAATGGCGGAAAATGGGTATTCAAATGTAGCGTTGGAGATGTTAAGTAGCGGGACTTCTTCATAAATTCAAGTTGGTGTAGTTTGAGATATATCTACAGGTTGGCACTTTTCCCCCCACTGAATCCTATGCCAACACAATAAGTTGTATAGTTTAATTTTTGTTAACTGTGTTGCAGAAAGTAATTTCCAGGATTCAACACAAAATATTACACGACATATAAAACTATGAGCTTGGTAAAATATGTTCATTTCTAATTTGACTAGAAATGAGTTAAAATTCTATAGCCAATTTTAGACCCTACAATGTAAATTATTTTTATTCATTGTTCAATGTTGTTATCGACCAATAAAATAGCAACCGTATTTGCAAGTGAAAAAGTTCCTGCGAATCCGTTACGCTTATAGGAATGTACTATAACTACATAACAACCTTCCACTACTATGTAACCACTTTCTTATGGTATAGGTATATTTTATTTCTTACTAGCTGAACCCGGCAATGCTTTGCTATTGCTATATTTGAGAATATATATAGATTAAATGAATTTTGATGTGTGTGTGTATCGATTTACTTCATCACTTGAATTTCTAATGAAATATACTTGCAAAAATTTGTGGTCAGCATCCGTAAATGGTAACAAAGAGCCTGCTGTGTGATATATTTGTCCTTGAATCTTGAATGTTGGCATATAATTCTCAGTTAATATATTCGTTGCACCAAATAAAGTAATTTGAAATCATGTGTTATAATTTCGTATGTTATTCAAAAATTACTTCGATTGTGTTGTAGTACCAGCGAGCAATAAGAACAGTGGCTCAAGTGGTGCCTTCAATGGTGGCAATTTAACTTTACCATTCAAACAACACATCCCAGGTGCTTCATTCTTGAATTTTAATGTCTTTCAATTTGCGAAAACTTTATTCATACTTTCAAAAACCACAACTGTATGTAAGTCATATTCAATTTCAAAATTATACTGAAATGCAATACAGTAAAGTTTTACTATTTGATTTAATCGATTCATTTGCATGCGTAATCCATTATTGCCACGTTTTTCATTTCGATCACTATTTGACAAAGATTGCCTTAATTCTCTAATTCTTACTTGATTTGCTTCATTTCGTGGTTCGTGTTGTTGTGATGATTCAGTAGCATGTGATTGCGACATATGTAATCTATTTCCTTCATTTCGTCATGCTGTTTCTTCTTCTGTTTCATTTTGTCTTTCTTCTCGTTTTCTTTTGGCTGCATTTGTACGACCAATATTTTGTTGTTTTGGCGGCATTTTTATCAACAGCAAATGCACAAATAGGCCTAAAGTATCACCTCTGTTCAGGGTTGACAGATGAAAATAGCAAAATAAAGCCTATCCGTCTTTGAAAAAAGGCCAATTTTCAAAAATTTGATTAAAGCCAAATTTGATTAAAGCACTAACTTCCTCCTGATTTTTTTAAAGAAAATGACTATCCTTCGTGAAACGGAATCCCATTAGAATGACATATGTATAATACTTTTTTTATTAAACTAAAATTTACATGAAATAAAAAATACATATACATATACAGCTTTGCAAAAAAAAAGAAAGAAAAAAATTCTGTTCTTGCCCTTGCAGAATGAAATGATCGATCGAAATATATATCAATTCCTGCTAACAACAATGTTCTATATTATTTTTCAATGTGATTACAGTAAATTAAAGTTCTTTCAAAACTTCCCTTAATATAAAAAAAACTAATTTCAGACTAATAATAGATGGCTGAGTTTCCAAAACGGGATAAAAATATCAAAAATGCACTGCTCTTTGTTTCGACGTTATTTAAATAGTTGACACCCAAAATTCAATATGCTGCGTCGTTCTAAATATTGTTTCTGAAAGCTTTTTTTCTATCCCTTAGATTAGACATTTAAACGTTTGTTAAATTGCTGGAGATAGGTATTTCAAACAATATCGAAATTAGAAACATAAATGATTTTCTTCCTTTTTAAAAAAAAAATCTGTAATGTGATGTCCTCTTTCCACTCCTCTATCTCTCTCCTTTTTTTTAAAAAAAAGAAAAAGAATATTTTACGTGGAAGTTTTCGTATAAGAATTCGATCATGAAACGAAACAAATAAAAACAGAAAAAGTGGTTCTTATATGCTGTGCAAAGGCGAACGTAGTTACCACTAGAAGCATTCTGACTAATACATTCTGAAGAAAGTTGACAGAAACCTTTCTTATTTTGAAACTACTTCGTTTGTCAGCTCATTGTGGCAATTTGAAAAGTGTCACAACAATTGTTTATTTTAAAAAAATCGCAAAATTATTTATTTAAAATCTTTCTAAAAGTCATAAGCAAAAATAAAGCCAAAAAAGGCCAATATGGCAACCCTGTCTCTGGTCCTGAGGTCGACGCGACGTCGAAAAGAAACCATGCGCCAGCGTTAGAAAAAAGTTGCGCCAATCGTTTTCTCAACCATCGCCAACGGTAGCCAAGAATTAAAATATTATTAAGCCTCTAACGTTCTTTCTAATAGTCAGATCGACGATTTCAATAGCTTTAAACCTTCCCCGGACAACTCGGATCATTTTGCGAAAAACCGGGCGTAAATCAGTCCAGTAGTTTTTTAGTCTAGAAGACACATACAAACGAACATTGCCTTATATATATATAGATGTAATATTAGGATTTAAAAAATTAAAAAACTGAAAATCTCTGCATTTTATGAAAGAAATCCCAATATTTATATATGTCAGAAAGCAAATTATTAAGTTAAAATCAATATCTTTGTTCCTTACTGCAGTATTCACTCTAAACGAGTATTACCTAATTTTAAATCAATTTACCAGGAACTCAAAGTCAGAAATGCCTTAAAAATTGACCATTACTTTGTTTGCCCAGTTTAAATTTTTAAATCTTTTATTGGGGTCACTTTATGTTACTTCAATTTTCAAAGATGAAAAGCTGAAGCTGTATTGATCAAAAATAAACAAAAAATTAAATTAAATTTTAAGTATATAATATTTGTATATTTATTACATTTAACTTCTGAAGAAAACAATAAGGATAAAATTAATAATGAGATGTTTTAGATTTCAAGAAGTGTGCAAATAATTCATTAATTTATCCATTTATTTTAAATTTGGTAAGCATTGAATCAAAGCAAGAATTTTTACCTCCTAACATTACGTGTTATTCGATTTAATAATAATTTTTTACGAGATATGTTATTAAAGTAAGTTAATTGAAATAAATTAAATTTACAATCCGATTTTAACATGAAATCACTTCCACTATATCCTATGCCACCCTCCCCCTCGAGATTTTTAAGAAAGATTCTAATTTTACTTTTTAAACAGAAAGTGGTTTTTTTATAAGCACTATAACTAAAGATAAAACGCTGTTTGCAGGTATGTCGAATTTAGTATTTCTTTTGTGGGGCTTTTTTTATTACCCCCTTTTTGAACTGTTTTTCTTTCTTTTCTGTAAAACTGTTCTTTCTATACTTCAAGAGTTTTTTTTTTTTTTTTTTTTTTTTTTTTTTTTTTTTTTTTTTTTTTTAATTATTTTTTTCTTTTTCTCGTACTTGAGAGAAAATGAAGTTTAATCTCGAACAATCTCGCAAACAGAGAGATTGTTCGTCATTTCGAAGGAGACACCCGATACCTTCAGTTTCTATCATGTGGTTTTGGGTGCTGGTTTCCTATCAATTTGATTTAATTTGCTGAAAATAAACTATCTACTGAAGCGTTCTGTGATGTCAATCAAAAATCAAATCTCCAAACCTGACGATCTCCGTAGCATAAAAGACTTCTTATTCACCAGCAAGGAATTTTCAACAACTCTTTGCACCTGGTGGAGATCCAAAGTCAATAGTTTAAAAATTTAAATTTTCTCAAACCTTATCGACAAAATAATAATAATAGTAATAATTGAAAAATGTTGAGACCCGAGAGACCCACAAACCCGAGAGATTAAAAACTAACTTAGTATAGTTCGTTTTAATTTCCCGAGACTAGCACTTTTGGACGCTTTTACACCGGAAAAGGGTGTCAGGCAAAGAGTCAGATGAGCGCATTTCCGGAGTTCTTTGTTAGATCATGCTAAGTAAGATGTAAACATCTCCCCTCCCATTCTTCACTTTCCCCCTATTTGGTGAAAATAACTCCGACTGACGCATGCGCAAAAGAGCGGAGGGTTTCAGAATCCGAGAACTTACCATGCTACCAACTTCAGATCACGTTCGAGTGCCTTAGACGATAAAATTCAAACATTCTGTTTCTCGTGTCATAGGGTCTATCCTGGGATATGTTTTTTCCACGACTAATTTGTCCCTGTCTATGAATTTTCGATAAACCTTCTACAAAGCTATGTCAGTGAAATTCAATAATTTTTTTAATATTTATTTCTTTTCACAAGCCTAGTTTATTACCAGACATATTTAAAATAATTCCAATTCTAGTTTTTGTCCCTTCTTGCAAATGTTCTAAATTAAAAAAAGTATAAGTATTTATTTTGAAGACATTAAAATTTTATTAATATAAAAAAAATTAAAATTCTATTAAGATTTTACTATATTATAAATATCAGATTATACTATATTATAAACTAGGAAAAGTGGAAAGATAAAAATTAAATAATAATCCAAAGACAATAATTTTTTAATTCATCCAAAATTTCTGTACCTAAAATCGCATAATGAATAGCTCTTTTATCAGATAATTGCCTTGAGAAAATAAATGAAAGCACAAGCAGATGCATATTATTCCAAAACCAAAAAAATTAAATATCTTCATGAAATTATACAATTAGAAAACAGTGCGAAGTTAATAAAAAAGATCCTGATAGCTTCAATCATGTCTGGAAACAATCTCCAATGCCCAAGTGTCTGCCATGTATCCGCTTGCTTTGTAGAGCCAAAAAAATCCTGACAGCAAAAAATGAAAAGTTAGGCAGTAAAGTAAATAACCCCGCCTCAGCTGACAAAATTGCGAAGATCAGTGAGCTTCCTTATCCAATCAGCGAGTGTTACTTCTGCGAAGGCCCGGCCTACTTTCTTGACACCTTCGACCATTGGCGGGGGAAGGGAAAATATCACGGTGAGAAGAATGACAATCTGTGGCTTGAACTGCGAACTATGGAACAGGATGTGTTTGAGGATAAATTAGAGGCGATTGGACGAACGTGATGGGCGAAATCAATTTGACTGGACTGGAAAACCTACTTTTTGAATGAATTAATATAATTTCTTTTCATCAGTGAAAAGTTTGCCTCGAATTGATGGTTATACAATTTCATTTTAAAACGATCAGTATTGTTTTTATAGATATCAGTACGGGGTAAGTTAAAAATTGCGTTTTATGAATCGTAATCGATTTAACCAGTATTGTTCAATTCGTGACAAATATCGTAAAAAAACAAAATTTACCTGATGTTTCCTACTAAAAATCAAGGTAATTTTAGTTGATTGCCAACACTCTTTTGATAAGAGCTTTTAAAAAATCAGCAATTACGATGGAATTTTTACATTTTTATCCAATTACCCTTAGATAATTACACGGTAAAATCTCTTTAATGCGTCGATCGAGGGTCCGCTCCGAACGACGTAATAATGAGAGAGACGTACTGTCTAATCTTGGTTCAAAATTCAATATACTGCTACTTCAGTCGTACACTGAAGAGGTAATGTTCAACTTTCTAATAGGATTTTCTAATCGTTTTAGTTCTTTATTCAACTTACAATATCGGATAATAATAATAATAATGAATTTTAAATAGCCGAATTTTTAATTAATTGAACGACACTCAATGGTAACTAATGGGCTTTCATTGCTGTAACTCTTCTGAAAAACTTTGCATAAATATTCCTTCTTTCTTACATTATTTCATCAGAACATAAGCAATAAAATGTAATTATTATTATTGTATACTTTGCAATTCATTAGATAAATTTATTACTACAGACAGAAATAAAAACAACTGTCTTTTAAAATATTCTTAACAATGAGAAAGTTTTCTCTCTAATTCTACTACAGTGGAGCTGCCGCAAACAAATGGACTTAACTGAGAAGACTTCGAGTCACCTGATATTAAAACTTACACTTTGACTAACTCTACTGTGGGGAAAATATATAACCTTTTCTCATTTGAGCTAAAAATTAAAGATTGATTTATTGGAGGCTCAGAATAAGCGATTAACTATGGAATACTTGCGACGCTATTAGATTTTCTTCTTTTTTTTTTAATGAATAGGAATCAATCGAGATCGAGGCAAAATGACGTACATTTTAGAATGGCGTATTAACGAGGGACTTAATAAGATGATTCACTGTACTTCAGCATATGACAGAGTTGCCGCTAACAGATGATTTTGACCGAGAAGGCTTCGAGTTGCCTGATACAAAAAGTTATCCTTTGCCTTTAGTACTGTGTGGAAAATATATCCGTTTTTATTTGAGCTTAAAATTAACGATTGACTTATTGTAGGTTCAGAGTAATCGACGCACTATCGAATACTTGCGATGATATAAAGATTTTTTTTAACATTGAAATAAATAGAAATGAATCGGGACCGAAACAAAACGAAGTACTAATGAGAATGGCGTACTAACGAGCGACTTACTAGGAGGTTTCACTGTACTTCAGCATATGGCACTATTGAGCAGTGTGCTTTCGTAATAAAGCACATCGAATTGTTTTAGAGAATGCCAACATATAGTTAGTTGAGTGAGATCTTAAAAAAGGAAAGGAGAATTTTACAATTTATTAAAACATTTGATACACAGACATGTAAACGAAATTTCAAGACAACGTCAAAAATAGTGATAAACACTGAATTCTATGTTTTATTTATAGAAGATTTACCGTATAACTTAGAAACCGATGTTACGATTTATAAAACCACAAGTGCATAAAAAACACACCTTAAAATCGTAACAAACAAAAACATATTCTATCTTAATTGTAAGAAAGAAAAGAGAATTAATACGAACTGTAAATAAATCCAAACTTACTTATTTATAATACAAATTATAAATACAGAATATGGGTGCAGTGCTTAGGAATGATTACCCGATGTTTTGTTACCGCTATTCAAAAAGTTAGATTGAATCTCCTTTGTAGCGTTCCAAAGGAAAAAAAAATAAATAAGTATGATGAATAAAATTTTCAAAGTAAACCATTGACTACTAAATGAATTTTCGCTTCATTAACATAAATACTTGTGTTATGGAAAAAAAACAACATTTCAGCCTTACGGGCTTGCCTTTCGATTTAGAGATGAACCATTACAGCTAGTATTTTTCTGCGTATTATTAAATAATTAAGTTGCTCAAGATGTAGTTTTCCTGATAATGCACCAAATGGATCTACTTTAACATATTTAGTTATTCATTTATTTATTTATTTATTTTTGTAGATTTGTATGTGGGAAGGGGGGGGGGGAGAATCCTAGAGCATTATTATCAATTTCTTAGTAACTTTTTTGCTACACTGCTTACTTGAATTATGAAAATTATTGATTGGCCGAATTCCTATATGTCGGGAAAATATTATGTGCATGACGAACTCTAGGTAATATGTATTGTTTTCTATGCACCGAGCTTTTCAAAATAAATGGACGACAAAAAGACATATTGTAATTAAGAATGCATCTGAAAGTCCACGGAAAACCTGAGGGATAAAATTGTTACACAGATACGCATCCAGAAGTCCTATTCAATTTGGCTAAGTTTACACAAATATACTGAAACTTGTGAGTGCCGTAGAACCAGAAGGGGAAAATTAACACTAATTCCAAGAACGGTGGCATATTTCTGCTTCTTCAAACTGCGACAACGTTTACGCTAACTTCGGTATGGAAAAGTAGTTTAATACTTGGAAAAAAAAAAGATTTTTTTTAAAAATATTTTCATAGTAGGGTTTTCCGTGCCTCCTGTCCTAATGGACTAGCCCCAAATTTTTAAATTACCAATAAATACGGTACCAAGGTTTTTTGGACGTTATACTATTTACTGCTATAAATACGTTGGCTTGGAATACGTGAATATCGGATATTGCCGACCGTTTTTATAATAAGAATATCGCCTTCAAATAAATAAATGGAATTGAATAGGATATGATTTCTTAAACTCTGGGTTGAGTTTCCAATTAGTGCAGAATTATAAATTGTGGGGTATAAAATGGTTGTCCTGAAATTTAGGAAATTCATTCAATACAAACCTTTAAAAATTCCAAATTGCAACTTAATTTTAAAAAATAAACTTTGACAAACAAAGCATGATCATCTATAAAAGTATTTTTCTGCTTGCGTAATTCAGATTGTTTTGTTTAGTCTGGTTGTATTAACGTCCCGTTTTAAAGCTTAATGTAGCTGTTTTGGGGACGGGCTTTCTAAATGTGGCTCACAGTCAGATAATGAAGATGATAGCCGAGCTGTCATACCTTCTTCAAACGCCCATTCCATGTCAGCTGGAGTAAATTAGCTCCGACGTATTCAACGTGCACCAGGTCATATGCGGATCTCGAACTCGTGAATCTCCGGAACAAGCCCGATTATCCGACGTAATCAACGTACAGCAGGTCATGTACCGGATCTCGAACTCGTGAATCTCCGGAACAAGCCCGATTGCAGAAGCCCTGGCTCTGCAATTGGGTCTCGACAAGTTTTTTTTAATTTAGAAATTAATCCAAGAAGATACGGTTATAATTTTTCAGGGGCATTAATTATTTCAAGCCAAAATGATCGACGGAAATTTAAACAAAGAAATCTAAGGATACCTCATGATTTCCGGACCGCGATGTTCCGATGGAGTCTCGATTTTGGTGACTAAACTTCCATGTTAGAGATTGGATTCTACCAAAGATCCACAGTGTACTCAGGATAGGACTACGTTAAATTCGTCAGTGTGAATTGTCCTTCTGCTGCTGTGTTGGGTAAATTTGGGTGGAGGGGGACGTTAGTGCAGATGTCGCGCGTTTTCGTCATTTAGCTACGGTTCAAAATTCACCCCCCCCCAAAAAAAATAATAAATAATAAAAGCTCTTAGTCTGAAAACGTAAGTTAATTTAAACTAAACTAACCAAGCCTCACGATATTCTCCATTGAACTTGAGTGAATGTCACAAATATTAAGACAATAAAGATGAAAGAAAAAAAAAAGAAATTTATGAATCATGTCAAGTCTGTTTGCAGTTAAAATAACCTCAAAATGTAGAAGCAAACTCATGATGTCTAAAGTATAAGCGAAGTTTTAATCACTGTTTCTTGGTAAACTCGCAGGAGTTTTGCACTTTTCATATTAATTTAAGGAATATTTTTTATACGAAAGAGAAAATATCATTGAAATCCTATAAGTAATTGAACTACTCGAGACCGATGAATAAATGCCGTTCAATTTTTGTGTAACTTGCTCGCAGCCGGATGAATAAAACATTTTTAAGAGTAGAAGAAATCTAATGGTGATGATTTTGAAAGAAAAAAAAAATCGACAGTGTTTTTACCAAAAATCAAAAAGTTTTAATTCAAAATTATCTTAGCATCATTTAAATCTTCAGCCATGTCTGAAAGAAGTCTAGTGCGTATGTGATTAATTCCCTATCTTAATAAATGAATTTCTCATTATCAGTCAATGTATTGGGAGTACAGGGGAAACTTTCTCAATGAGAAATATCAGCCGGTGAGAGTCCAGCAGTGGTCAGCATGAAGCCTAGGGCCTCAGAGCGTTTGTCGGGCCCGACGGGGGAGGACCGCCGGAGATTTTTCTTAGAGGGTGGCCTCCATTGTACTTTGTCGGCCCCTTCCAACTCTAGAGATTACGAAAGAGGAAGTAAATAGGGATCTCACGCTTCTCTGGGTGCTCCTTTTTTTCGTCCCCCCCTGCCGAGTTGCCTGTCATCACGTGATTTGGGACAGAGATGAATGGTACGGGGAAGGGGGTGGAGGAAGAATGAACCTCGTTACGAAGTCTTTTGCTGCAGAATACTGATGTGGTAAAGCGAGGGAACAGACCGCTTCGGTAATCAGGTCGGGGTTAAGAATGAATGGGTTGAACGTTGTAAATGTGAACATGTAAGCTTATTTTTACTTATAGAAACATTAATAATCGAAAACTTCTTTTACTGGAGGAAGTCAATATTGTTGGTGGGTTATAAATTTTTTTCCTGGTTTCGCAGGTTCTAAATTTTTATTTGCAGAGTACTATTTCACCGTAAATACAGAATTTCAAAATGGCGGATACTCCGACGTTTGGGGAAAGCTGAGATCCATTTTCATTCCTAATTGGTTTAATTTGATATTTTAATGCAGATTAATGCCATATTAAAATATAGATATTGAAATCTTTAATAAATTCCTTACAAAAATAAGCACATCGCATGCTTTCTTAAACAAATTATCAATAAACGCGATTCTCATTGATTTACCCAAACATTTTAATGTGCAATGCGTATATTGAAAAATAACATTAAGGCTTTTGATTTTAGCTATCTGCTTTAGCTAAGGCTGTTCAGTTATGATGATGCGTTGATACGGTCAAAAGAACTGCAACCAGCAAAAGAACTTCGGTTCCAACTTCTGATCAATGGCCACCACTTGATCGGAGATTTCACATTATCGTCATTTTGAAATTTAACAGAATGGTCTGCGCAATATGATAACCAGTTCATAAACCAAGTACGCATCAACCAAAAATCATGTTGGCATAAGATTTGCTCCAGCTGCGTAATGTTTTAGTTTTTTTTTCATTTATTTGTCTGTTTGGTTTGTAACATTTTTATTTTACTTACTGTAAATTAGAACTAGACTTATGACGATTTCGTGAAATCTTGATATTATGTGCTTTTATCCTAAGCATACAATCGATAAGAATGTCTGTCGATCGATAAGAATTTTGAAAACCATGTTTCTAGAAATTTGCGCGAAAATAGGTGCTTTTTAAATTGTGGTCGGCGATTCTAAGGATTAAGTCCGCGAAATATTTCGATCTAGTATCTTCTTTTAGATTGTTTAATTCCTATATGCAGACTTTGTTTGAAATATCATCGTGACTTAGAATATTTCAAGTCACGATACGATCATATTTCCCAACTAATTATTTTTAATTTTTTTTTATTTAGTAAAAATTGCAATGCTTCTTTTCTTAATCATTTTCAATGTTGGAGGCGCAGAAAATATTTTCTCCAAGGGAAGATAGTTCTAGAAGAAAATGCTTAAGGAGTCTTGCGCTAAAATATTCTCTCCTCTGGGCACCAAGCCAACTTCGACCTCGAACTGTTCCATAAAAAAAAATCCTACCCCATCATCAAAAAGAAAACAAATTTGAAACTCATACACCAAAACATCTCGAATCCATACAAAACGACACCACTTGTCTTGATCCAGTATCGACCATAAGTGATGTCCAATGCATACATGAAAATGTTTGAGAAATTATGGAAAACGGGATCCATTTATCATAGCAACCCTCACAGCTATAGTGCGGTTCCCACCCCTAGAGTTAGAGGGAAGCAAATCGAGCTCGAATAGGATTACCACACGACTCGCCTCAAAAGCTAAATCAACCGTGGATTTCGTGAAAAAGAAGCCAGTGGCATGTTTTTTCTTTCTTTTTTTAATATGACGGGATGTTAAATGTGTATTTGATATCTTGAAGCTTTATGTAGCAGAATAAATATTTTGGGAGGTCTTTCGTCCGTTATCATATGCATTATATTAAGACTACTTGGATTAGAAATCACTTTTCAAATGTATCTATGTTTCCTAGTACTCGTATTTCATATGGTGTGTGTTGTATACACGGAAACAGTATGATAATGCATTATACACTTTGAGGCTAATTGGTTTAAATGCCACTTCTCAAATTTATCTGTATTTCCTAGTACGCGCACTTCCTTTGGTATAGGCTGTATATGCGAAAACAGTATCCTATGCATTATATTAAGTTTACTTGGTTTAGACACCACTTTTCAAATGTATCAGTGTTTCTTAGTATGCGTACTTCATTTGGAGTGTGCTGCATACACAAAAACAGCACCATACGCAATGTACATATTAAGGTTGTTTGGTTTAGACACCACTTTTCAAATGCATCAGTGTTTCTTAGTACGCGTACTTCATTTGGTGTGTGCTGCATACACAAAAACAGCACCATACCCATTGTTCATATTAATGTTATGTGGTTTAGATACCACTTCTCAAATGTATCAGTGTTTTCTAGTACGCGTACTTCAATTGGCATGTGCTGTATACACGAAAACAGTATCATAACGCATTATCATTAAGACCACTCTTCAAATATATCAGTTTTAATGGTATCTGTACTTCCTTTGGTGTGTGATGTGTAGACGAAAAACAGTGGCTCCAGTGAAAACAATAGCATATGGATTTTATTAGGACTACATAGTTTAGATACCACTTTTCAAATGTATTGGTGTTTCCTAGTACGCGTATTTCATTTCGTATGTGCTAATAATGAAGGTTTGTCAACTCAAAATCTAGTAGTGCTGCAAAAGGTATTTTTCAGATCTGAAATGAATATTTGCTCCAAATAACTGTATCAGCTTTTATCAAACAAAATTCTTCCATTAAGTGTAAATTTTTTCTTTTTTTGCATTTTAACAATATTAAATAAGCTAAATTTGATGTCTGTTCAATCTAAGTGTATTTACGTGAATATATTGACAAGAACATTTCGCAATAGCAGATAAATCGTCAGATTCATTCTCAATCAATACTTTTACTTTTCACCACAGTATACCCCCAAACTCGGAGCCAGGACGGCTCCCTGCTGGTTGGGTAGGTATACGTAAACCTTTATTGAAAGAAAGTCTTTAAAAAATTACAAACTTATATAACTAAATACAAATACACAACATTGAATTCTTCTTTATGAAATACAACTAAGAAAAACATTTTATACATAAGCAGACCACTAAAGAAAACCATTTTAATAACAGGTATTAAGCCGGAAATATTTTCTTTTCGCTAATGTTAAAACAAAATGATAAAAAAAATTAATAAAACCAAGAAAAACAGTTTAGGTAGGGGTAGGTTAGGTTAAAAAGAAGATTGTTTAATCTGATGGATTTTTTGCACATTTCTAGAGGTCTTATGCCAGCGAGAAGAGGATTTGGAGGTT
Organism: Araneus ventricosus; assembly: GCA_013235015.1. NCBI lineage: Eukaryota > Metazoa > Arthropoda > Arachnida > Araneae > Araneidae > Araneus > Araneus ventricosus. The sequence goes on from BGPR01030041.1 coordinate 17,433, forward strand.
GTAATATTTTTTTTCATTTTAGTTTCTTCTTAGGAATAATTTTAATATTTACATAGTATTTAAGTTTCTTGGATACGCACGATTTACACAGAAGAAGTTACCGCAAACATACGCTTAAATACAGCCATCGGCGCGTATACACACAATTCATCATAACTGCTTGAGTAAATTAATAAATTCTTGCGATGCTTTCCCGCTCCAGACACAGTCTAGACTGAGTGGTACCTCGAATTTTCGGGCATTTGCTGTGTTTGTCTCATCAAGTGAAAATGGTGTCCAGAGTGGAAAGAGTTTAAGAAGTTCTGATATAATGGCGTATGACTTGAGGAGCCCAACTGCAAAATATGAAAGGCACAGAATTTTGCTCTTTCTTTTAAATGTATAGACGTTTCAACAATAATTTTTGTTATCTATTTTTGATAAATCTCTCAGAGGTACATACTGGTCGATGTTGGCAAAAAGCTGCGAAGTTATCGCATTTCCATTTAATGTATTGTATGCCAGCAAGGTAAAATGGGGAAGCAGGGTAATTTACGATCCTTTTACAGATTCCGAATGCTTTAAAAACAATCTCACCAATTTAAATTTCCGTTCCCACCCATCTCTTCTCCATTTCCTCACAGATATTAAAAATAAGATCCACGCCAGGCCTCCAAATTCCCACTCACATCCATCACAAACTGATCAGAAGAGATCTCCGCTCTAGGAACGGGGATGTGACGTTGGTTAAAATCAAGTTTTATGTTTACGAAAGAGATCTTTTGAATTAAAATCTCTGAGTTAGTGAAATATATTTATTTTAAACTTGTGCAATAAACTAGATATCTTCATAATATTTTTGCGGTTCCACCAGGGATCGGGCAGAATAGTTCAAGATGTCTTGGTATAGGAATTTTTGAAAAGAGTTTGAACTAACGCTGAAAATGTGTATGATCATTCAGGCACAAGTCACTAAGTGCAAAATTATAATTCCGAGATGAGGTCTGTTTAACTTGATTAATTTTGAGTCGTCATGATAAATAGTAAAAAATGTTTTAAGCAGATTTCTAGTTCCTAATGGCTGATTTACTGGAGTTTAGATAACAATTTCTAATGGCGCAATAATTAATTAAAATTTTGATTTTTGATTTTTGTCCTCAAAACATTTTTCATGGTTTACTTTCAAACGTCTGACAAAGAAATAAGTTTGAAAACCTATAGTTCGTTCATCACGAGAAGGTGGCTGTGAAGTACATCTCGTGATATCAGACGATTGATAAGTCAGGGGATGACAACATGCCGTATTTATTACAACTGATTATTTCTCCGCGACCTGCTCTCCATTTCGCATTTTCTCCTCTCTTCGCGAATGCATTTGCATGCATACTGTACTTTAATTTAGAATTTATTAAAATTTTCCATATATATATATGTATATGGAAATTTTAATATATGTATGTATGTATATACATACAGCACATGTAACTGAACGAAGCATACCGATGGA